>MU854392.1:0-77981 GCA_033296685.1 Parachaetomium inaequale | reverse complement strand
GGGCAAATACAAAAAAAAAAAAAGGGCCAGGAACGGAGTGCCTGCTGCGGCCTGCGGGACGGGCAAAGGAACGGTAGGTGGCCCAGTCTTGCCGCAGGGACGGAAACAAGGCGAAACTCGTCGGTCCCAACTAATCGGATCCCAAAAGACGGCCAGGTGGTCGGTGCTGGTGGATGCGGCGAACAGATCGTCCGGCGATATGGCGGGGCAGGAGAGAGAGAGATCTGCCCTCGTCTTCGATGCCCGCGTGGTGAGGCGGGACGGTGAGAATGCAGAGAACGACCGTGGTCTCGAGGCCTGCACGATAGGCAACCTCAAGGTGAAGAAAGTTCGCGTCGGGGTTCAGACAGCGGTCGCACAAGCAATACCAATACGACAAATGAGCGACAGCAGACAGCAAGCGCCAATCCCTCCCTTATGTGGCGCTCATATTCACGGGCGCCCGTGCAGCGTTTTCCGCCTCGGTCGCAAACTGCTGGCCAGGGCTACGTTGCCTTATTTCGAACCTTCCGTCAAGGCTTCCACACAAGAAAGGGACGCTCGGTGGAGATGGGCCCGCGGTCCACTCCCACCAGCACGGCAGCTGCTGAATGCGGAGTGCTAAGGAGTGCTAAGATTGTGGGAAGCCTTGCTTCCGGGCCACTCGGATCGCAGGGAGCAGCGGATGGGGCGGGCGAGGTGGCAGTTTTCAGCGGGTTGGAATTTGCCGGACCGGGATCGCGCTGTGCTCGCTGACACCATCCTGGATCAGGCTGGATGATTGTCCTGGTGGGGGTGCAACTGCCGTGGAAGGGCCTGGCTGGACCTGCATGCCCCGATCTTGCTTGATCGGGAGTGGAAGCTTGAAGATTGCCTCCTCTGTCGGAGCATGTGATGTGGATGTGGCTCCTGGAAATAACCGGCGTCCTGAGTGTTACACGATCGGAGAATAAAGCCCTGCCTGCCTTTTTTGCGCCGTCCACTGTCTTGTCCAGATCCACGGATGGCGGGCACCAGGGACGGTCCGAGGTCTGTTCCAAAATCGCCCGGGATTGCGGGCTGCATTTCCGCTCTTGTTGGCTGGGTTTTGTTCAAGTTCTCGCGTTGTCTGTTCGTTAGCGTCTTGAGTTTGGGAGAACGGCAATATGAAAGATTTCCTTGGAACATGTATTTCTTGAAGAAAACGAGATCTGGTACAACCCGCACGCCCCCCACTTTTCTTTTTCTTTCCTGTTGTTTTCTCTTTTCTTTCCTTTCCTTTCTTTCCTCGAGTTTGAGGTTAGAGACAAATGTCAAGAGTTCCGCGCTAACAAACAAGGGTCGAACTGTTCAGACGAGATGGCAATTGGCAGCAGTCAACCCTAACCCTAGGCTGCTCGCAACCCCACATTCAAGCAGCCTGAGCGCTGAGCAGCTCACTGAGCTCACCAATTACCAAAGGCCTCACAGCCACATCCATCCACCGGGCAAACCACCGCTGCAACTTCAAGCTCGCCAGGTCTATGTGAACCGGCCAGCCATCCGCTCCATTTATCAATTTGAGTCCTGGGGTCTACATTCAGGGGCCTTTATTTTTCCTGCCCTGCCAGCCATGAGATGAAATTGCCATCATGTTCGTGTCCCTCATGGGCATCTCAATAAGGGGCATCGACTTACCAGAGTGCATCTATCGCTAGGACTGTCTTCGCCCTCATCATCATAAACAAGGCTGGCGGGCTAATCTACAACCGGACCTTTCACGAGGGCGGCCTGCACAAGATTAGTACCAACGACTACCTCGTCCTAGCCGGCACCTTTCACGGGTATGAGACTATGATCCCCCCTCTTCACTCGCAACATATCATATTCTGACGGAACTCCCCTCCAGCGTCCACGCCATCACAGCCCGCCTCAACCCGCTCAAGCCGGCCGCCACCCTCAACCGCACCTCCACCTCCTCCTCCACAACAACAACAGCAGCAACCGGCGCCGGCGGCGGCGCCCCATTCGCCCGGCCCGACCCGCCGTCCGGGCTCGAGGTGCTCGAGACGGAGAACTTCCGGATGCAGTGCTTCACGACGCTGACGGGCATCAAGTTTCTGCTCTTCACCGACACGACGCAGGCCAACGTCGACCTGACGACGCGCCGCGTCTACGACCTGTACACCGACTACGTCATGAAGAACCCCTTCTACCAGCTCGAGATGCCCGTGCGGTGCGACATGTTTGACCGCAAGCTGGGGTCGTATATCCGCGAGATCAATAACAGGTAGGGCCTGGGGTGGGGTGGGGTGGGTGTTGGGTTCGAGGGGAGGGGTGAGGGGGTGAGGGGGTGAGAGAGTGAGAGAGAGGACGGAGAGGGATGGGAGGGGGGGAGAGTGGTGGGAGTTATGGGCGTTGTTTTGATGTGGGAATTGGTAGTAGTAAAGGGCCATGGAATTGTCCGCTGTTAATGCCAAGCAAAGTCTATTTCTACAGACTCGAGACGACCGAGACTCAAGCAGGCATCGTCCTATCGAGGAACTACCCTCCCCAACCTGGGCATGCTCACGAGGTATCCATCTTGTCGCCGTCGTCCGATTTGCCTCCCTTGTCGTCGTCCTTCTTGCTGCCGCTCGGCTGCCCGTCCTTGTCCAGCAGCGGCGCAGACTCGCCCTCCTCCTTGACGCTCTCCAAGCCAGATGTGCCGGCCGCCGCGGCCTCCTCGCGCGCCTTCTTCTCCTGCCGCGCCTTCTCCTCCTCCATACTCATGCGCAGAGCCAGCGCCAGCTCGGGGTCCATCGACGGGTCGACACCGAACGGGAAGTCCTCGCTCGCGCCGCCACCGCCCTCGCCACCCATGGCGCCTGCACTGGCCGCCGCGCCCTCGCCGAGCATGATGGGCGTCGAGAGGAGCTGGTCGCTGAGCAGCTTCGCGCTGGGCGGGATGATGACGAGGTGCGACGAGTCGGTCGTGCCCTTGATCTCGCGGTTGAACGCCTCCAACTTTGCCTGGTTCTCCTCGTCCATGTCGCCGAACAGCACAAAGTCGACGCTGATGGAGAACTTCTTCATCTTCTTGGCGAGGACGATCAGCTCGCGCTCGCCCTCTTCGATGGGGGAGCAGACGAAGACGATGATGCGCGCCCGTTGGGACTTGTTCTGGCGGTGTTTGAGTGCGAGCTGTTGGGGCCACAAGTTAGCCTGCGATTCGAGGACAACAAATCGTTACGCATCAACTCACGCTAGCTATTTGGATGCCGGTCGAGACGTGGGCGTTGCCCCGGATCTTCTTCTTGGTCTGATGCAAGCCCTCGAGGATCTTGCCCTGGTCCGTCGTGAGCGTCGCCAACACCTCGGGGCCCTTGCCGCCCATGCTCATCAGGCCGACCGACGACTCCGGGTTGGCCTGCACGACGTTCTGAAAGATGATGTTGACGGCATCGCTCTGCGCGTCGTAGCGGGTCGGTGTGTAGTCGCCGTTCCTGCTGCTCTCGCTGTTGTCCACCACGATCATCACCGCCTCGAGACCCATCTTGGCGAGCTGTTATCGACGGAAGGGGAAATGGTTGTGAGTTGATACACTGGTATTTCTCGTCTAGAGTGGTCGCCTTGGTTTCGCAAGATGTGATGTGGTTCCCGTTGGAAGCGTTGGTGGTTGTTGGCGTGCGTTGGATGTTGCAGCGCGGCAACGGAGCTCTGCTGCGTAAGGCGGTTCAGCCTGGAGGCCCAGAGCTTGGCTGACAACTGATGGCAGCCTGCCGAGCCTGGGCCCTGGACGGACCCACAGCAATAAGAACCCCGGCCAAGCTAAAACGGGCGGTCCCCGCAGCCCTCGGTTTGTTTACTTTCGGAGACGCGGACCACTCACGTCACTCAGCGCGCAACTCCTTTCCCACAATTCTCAACTTTGCACGTTCGCAACTCCAACTCAACCCTCAACCTCTCGACCTCGGCAAGGCGACCCATTACTTCAAACCGAAAACAGCCATCAGGCCGATTTCACAATGTCAGCATTGTCCTCGCGACCTCCACACACCATGCAACCTCCCAGCAGCAGGAAGCGCAAATCGGACCAGCTGGACATGTCCAACGACAACCAGTACGCGGTCGACATGGCGAGCCAGAAAATCCCGACAAAGGGCGGAAGCCCGCACCCCCAGGAGAGCCCGTCAAAGAGGCAGAGAGTGGGGATCACACTTGCGCAGAAGCAAGCGCTTATCGACAACCTTCAACTCGAGAGTACGTGCTCGGCGCAAACAGAGGGAGAGAGCGCGATGCTAACGGGTTCCGTAGTCACCGAGCGCGCCCGCAAGCTCCGCGCGAACTACAACATCCACGCGCAAAGTCTCCGTACGCGGATCGAGATCCGCGTCAATCGCATCCCCCTGTCGCTGCGCAAGCTCACAATGGGAGAGCTGTTGGAAAAGTACTCGAAAGAGCCGCAACAAAAACCGAGCGCCAATACGGGTGTCGCCCGCGGCCCTCCCGTCCCCGCAAAGGATGTGCCGTCTCGGCCACCGACGCGGGGCACGGCAACCTCGGCGCATCCGTCCAAAAGACGAAGGTTTGTTGCGCTCCTTCTCCCAGTAACTCATTGCGCTAATAACCTGGACAGCCATGAGATCTCAGGCGGGGACAAGGAGAACGAGGTCCAAACCCCCCAGAAGAAGAAGATGCGCGCCTACCCGGCCGCGACAGACCTCGCGCGCAACCCGGCGCACGTCCTGTCGCCAACAACCTCCAACTCGCGATTCGCCCCCAGGACGGTCGCGACCCCAGGTAGGTCGGGCATAGCACGCCCGGCCGTCACGCCCGGCAGGGCCGTGGTAGCCACCAACATCCTCAACAAGATGGTCGAGGGGGCGCGGTCGACCACACGCCCCACCACCGCAACAACATCATCATCAACATCAACAGCAGCACGCAAGACAGCAGCAACCTCCACCGCAACCACCACCGCAGCCAGCACGACATCAGCCGCCGCCGCGCGAAGAAAACGTGGCGCGACAGTCACAGCCGCCGTCAACCACCACCCTGCACCACCATCATCATCATCATCCCGGCCCGCCACGCGCACGGGGGCCCGCCGTGCTAGCGGCACGAGCGAGTCCATCGAGGGCAGCACTGCGACGGTGATCCGGAAGCCGCGGCCCATGACGGCGCCGCCGGGCGCGCAGCCCAAGCCCCCTCCGACGGCGGCTCAGCTAACGACAGCGACAGGGGGGGCCAAGCGGACGACGGTTATGGGGGCTATTAAGAAGGGTGTTACTGGGGGTGGGACGACGAAGAAGGCGGCGGCGGCTGGGTCCGGGACGGGGACGGGGAGGGTGTTGAGGAAGAGGGCTTGATTTGATTTTTTGGGGGGTTGGGTTCTGAGGGTGTAGGTTTGTGTTTGTTGGGTATTGTTTGTTTTTCGTTTTGTTTGGCGCAACGACATGGATAGGGAAAGGGGCATTTGGGATGTAATTACGGAGTTTGTGCAGGATCATTCATGGCTAGGACCGGAAGCGGCGCGCTCGCAGCGGGGAATCAGGGAGGGAGGATTGTCTGTTGTTTATTGTACTCCAATGGGATATACACCCATGTCCAGGGATCACCCTCAAGATTCTGCCACACATCACACTACCACGCGCCATGTCCTCTCTCCTTCTAGCCCGCAGCAGCCTTCTTCTTCTTGTCCTCGACCAACTCGATATTGTCCTCGGGGATATCCTTGTACTTCTCGAGCAAAAACTCCTCAATCTCCCCGCTGACGTCGCCCTGCACCACAATCTCCTCCCCGCCGCTCGGCATCTTGGTCACGGACGCGCCGGTTGCGAATTTCTTGCCAAAGTCCTTGGCCACCTGTTTCACGCCTCTTATCAGCACCTCTCCTCTCCCAAAATCCTGAGAAAAGTGACGGAGTGAAGGGACAGACAGACCTTCTTCAGCTCCAGCCCAAACGCCTCCAGCCCGATGACGGCCGTCACATACTTGCGCTTGTTGCGCTCGATGCGCTTGATGGTCACCATGCTGTTGGCCAGCTTGTCGGCGTGCTTCTGCTCGGCGGCCTCGGCCTTGGCTGCCTTCTTCTTGGCGTCTTTTGCGGCGCGCTCCTGCGCCGCGACTGAGAGGGACGCTGTTGCTGCGCTGAGGGCTTCTGTACACGGGGGAGGGGGTCAGAGAGAGTCGGGGTATAGGTGGGAGAGGCCGAACGCACCAGGAGACCATATCCTTGCGTAGAGCGCCGGGTGCTTCTTTTCTAGCCATTCTTGGCACTTTTTGGTGGTGCCGCCGTATTCGCAGTACTAGGGGGGGAATGTTAGAGCTGGGTTTTGGGTGATTTGGAGTTGGAGAGATGGGCAGCGGTCTGCTTCGAGAGAGGGGATGTTGAATTAGGGTGTTTGTACCTCCGGCGGCAGTGTGCATACTAGTTGAGACGGACGTTAGTGCTATGCTGGCTTGGGGTATGGGATGAGTGGGCATTTTTAGGGGAGACAGTGTAGCGGTTTGGAGGGTGATGTCACACGAGCAGGTGCTTCGATGGAGGGGCAGCTCTCTTACCGCCGCAGTAGACAATCTCGCGGCCGACCGGCGCGGGCTCAGCCATGCCTGGGTGTGTCTCGGGTGCGTGGGTGGAAAATCGAGGGATGTCAGGCGGTAGTATTCAGCGCGTGCTGGCGGCGTCCGTGTCGCGGGTCAGTAAGGTATCCTAGGAGGTATCGCCGTGTCGCGCTGAGATGCTGCCCCTCCTTGGAATTGGCTGCGGGGTTCAGTTTGCTGGCTGGCTGCTGAGCGCGGCTGCTTGATGGCGGGGCACAAAGACGGGAGCGGGAAAGGTGGGGAGCTGGCCAGCTCGGCCAATCAGCAACTCATTGAGGTGCCAAGTGGGTCCATCTGCCACAGCGTTTCGAGGCTGCAAGGGCGGCGGCAACAGCCTGGGAGTTGGCAGTGGGCGCTTCCTCTCATCCCATGGGTCGACAGCTTTTTGCTGTTCAAACGCGTCGGCCACGCCGTGTCATCCCGCGTCAAGCCCAGGTCGGCATCTGGGCGTTGTCGCCACGCTACTATCACGCTCATCACGAGGTTCATCGCCGTGTCTTAATTTCCCACTCCTGCAGTCAGCGGTACCAACTACCAATTGCCGCCCAAACTATGTATGGGCAGTGGACAGTGAGCAGTTCAATCCCAGTCGTGGGAGTGGGAATCAAGGAGCACTTCGGCATGCCTGGGCGATGGAAACAGGCTCTGGGTGACCCCGACATGCTTGACTTGTGGCATGGTTCCAGCGAGCATCTGCCGGGAAGCAGCAAAGCTCACGTTGATGCAGGTAATGAGCCGAGGCCGGGTTGAGCTGACGCTTGGTATTGCACGACACACCATCTACCTGGTTAGTTACCCAGCATCGACCTTCGACGGTGATGCGGTCGAGGGGCACGAGCGAGTGTTCCTTTCCTGGACACCCAAAGCCCAGCTCGGCCAGAAATGGAACGCGGCACGGCGACGACAAGCCGGATGTGGACGACGGCAAGGGCAGTTGCGCAGCTGCGCAGCTGCGCAGCTGCAGCAACGGATCGGGTCCATGATCGACGGAGGGATCGCGGCACGGCCCAAAGAGTGTTTCCTTCCTGGGACCGGGACCTGGTTCGCTCCACGAGGACCACGACCGCATCAGTCCTCCCGGCCCGCGATCGAAGCTATTTCGTGCATTCATCACTGCACACGACTCCACCCGAACGTCTTCGCCTCCTGCTCGCAGCTTGCCATGCTGAGACGACCATCAGTGGGGACTGACGACAACCGTGTGTGGTTCATCTGCCTCGACGGCGAGCCGGGTCCAATCGATCGCGGCAGCCGCCCGTGTAAGCGCCCGCTCGACCTCCTGCGTTGGGCGGGCCCTTCCCATTGGTCAACCTTCTGCACCTCCTCCTCCTCCATCAGGACTCGATTGGCGCGCGCCTTGCCCTCGCATGCCTTTTATCGATTCGCAGTCGACGCTGTGCCGCAGCTGATTCGCCAGCGGCCGCAGAGTCGCCGTGGTGATGCTGCCCAACCCGTCCAAGTGCTCGCTGCATACCACCCGCCACCAGGCAAGCACCCATCCGGCCGTCGAACGCTATGCCCCGTCCGGCGTCCCATCTGCGCTTCGCAGGACACCAGTCACACCATGTCTGCCCGTCTGCCCGTCCGGCACGGCGGCACCAGGGCGAGTATCAGGGTTCGGCCGCTCATTAGGCGCTCTGGTGGAGATCACCTGGATTCTGACTCTTCATCCTCTCTTCATATTATATTCCGCTCCAGTCACCTGGCCCGGCCCAGCTCGGCTCCCTCTATCTTCTCTTCTTCCGCCTGCTGCGCACTCACAAGAATAGTGCTTCGTTGACCGAAGCCGATCCTGTCGTTCCCCCCCCCCTTTTCTTAATTACCGTTACATTATCCGGCGCAGGACGTCTTCCCGCTTACTGCAGTGTCTATTTCCATGCCTGTGTGACGCCATTTCTTACTATATTGATCCTTTCCACAATCGACAATCATGTCCGACCAGGTATTGCTACCGAGGACCACGTTCCGGCCGCCCTCCCCGCTGGGCCGGAGGAGGCCGGCTCGGACACTTAATCCCATAATGGAGGAGCCCGAGCAGACGACAGACTCGTTCGTCAACCGGATGAGAAGCAGGCAGTCCATCGACAAGATCGAGCAGTGGCTTTCACCCATGAGCGACCACTTCCCGACCCCGAGAGGCCAGCACTTCCTCGCTGCTCCCATCTTCCCCGCGACCTCGTCTTGCGTGTCGAGCGACGCCGAGCCCGACCTCGACAACGACGACGCCAGCTCGCAGGCTTCCTCATCCAACCCGTCCCTTCAGTGGAACAACAACAACCACAACCGAGACAGCATAATGACCGACGTGACCGAGTTTGACGACCTTTACGATGTCTCCGACGACGAAACCACACGAAAGCAACGTCTCCAAGCCAATGGTATCGGGCGGCAGCGAAGCTCCAGGAGTCTGAGGAGAGCATCGCGGGCCTCCATGGAACTACGGAGGTCCTTGGCTCCCCTGGTAATCCCCGAGGAGTCGACCCTCACAGCAGCAAAGAAGTTGATGTCGCCAATCCCGCCAACCCCGCCATCCGCAGTTGTCATGTCGCCTGCCGTCAAGAGCTTCATGGAACTGCGCCAGGCGCAAGAAATTCCCCGCGTCTCAGCACCCCCGTCCCTCGACGGGAGCATCAACTCGGAGGAGATGGCTCAAATGTCGGCCCCGCCAACCCCCTTGATCGGAGCCCAGGACAGCGAGGACGAAGAGTGGTCGGGAGTTCGTCTCCAGCCAGGTGCTCTCGAGACGCTCCAAGCCCTCTCCGGCAGCGAGTCCGAGTTTGAGGATGAGCCCACGCAGGTCATCGAGGTACCACAAGAGATGACCGAGGCCCGCCAGCGGCTTCCCCGTCTCATCACCGGCGGTGGTTTGGCCAGGGCCCCTTCCGACCGGCAATCTCTGGCCGAGCTTACGAGGCTCGAGATCCCGTCTCCGGGCGGATTCTTTTCTGAGCTTTCGTCAGCGAGCAGGCGCACCTGGAACAGCCAGCCCGAGGAGGCCAACCCTCCCACTTCGACCACCGCCGAGAATTTTTACAAAATCCCCTGGGGCCGGTCGAGCGACAGGCTCCCGCCACCACCCCCCCGACCCCTGCACCTCGACGACTTGCCATCCGCCATTGTGGAGCGTGTTATCGAGCTTCCCCTGAACCAGAACTCGGAAGACCTCCCCACAGCAGTCCGGGTGGAGGAGACCCCGGTGCCCATCACAGCCTACAGAATCCCGCCTACTCCGAAGCAGTCGGACGCTCCCGTCTCTGAGACGGCAGTCGAGGAACCCTCCTCTCCGGTCGATGTCAATGAGATCATCGCCGAGTATGACGCCGAATATGTCGCCAAGCAAGAGGAGAATGCCGTCTCGCACATGAACCGCACCGAGCTGTGGCTGGCAGCCCAGCGCGCCTATCTCCAGGGAGTCGTGGGCTTCTCGGAGGAGAACGAGGCATCGGAGGAGTCGGAGCATGAGTCTGAGCCAGAAGACAAGCCCGAGGTGCCATCAGTGGTCGCCTCCCCCGAACTCGAGCAAGCCGAACCCAAGAAGAAGGCGGTCCGCTTTTCCGAGGTTGTCCTCAAACAGGACATCCCCGCCAGATTGCCTTCGAAGCTTCTGCGCCAGGAGTCCTCGTACTACCGCGCCTTCACCGACTACACTGTGCGGGCCTGTGCCTCCGATGTCTTCATCCACCGCCAACCACGCTTCGAGGCCCTCCAAGCCCAGCGTGTCTGCCTCCGGGATGCCCACCGCAACCAGCTGCTCGGCAAGTTCCAGCTCTCCGTGGTGCCGCAGTCGGCCAAGAAGCGCATGAGCACCAACGTGGTCCGTGGCGACGATGTTGTCGTCGACGACCCGGAGAAGCTCCGTGCCGACAAGGAGGCCGAGGCCCTCTCCCAGATGCACCTCGCCACCTGGCAGGTCGCCGCCACCAAGCTCCTCAACGGCGGCCGCCTCATCTCCGCACCCGTGGGCAAGCGCCTGGCCCGCCAGAGCTACATGGCCTCGGGCCCCGACGGCGTCAGCCGCGACCGCGCGCGCATCCTCGACCTCGGCGGCCAGGGCGCCTGCGACTGGGCGTGGCACGCCGCGCTGCAGTACCCCAACACCAAGATCTACACCGTCACCACCAAGGCCATCCGCCAGCTCAGCAACAGCAACATCCGCGGCCCGCCCAACCAGCGCCAGGTGGCCGTGGCGACCCTCGCCAAGCTCCCCTTCGCCGACGACCAGTTCGACCTGATCTCGGCGCGCGAGCTGCACGCCGTGCTCAAGCTCTTCGGCGAGCACGGCACCGACGAGTGGGACGCCTGCCTGCGCGAGTGCATGCGCGTGCTCAAGCCGGGAGGCTACCTCGAGTTCGGCCTGCTCGACGCCGACATCGTCAACGCGGGCCCGCTCGGCAACGCAAAGGCCGTCGAGTTCAACTTTGCCCTGCAGACGCTCGGCTACGACCCCAACCCGACCCGCGCCTTCCTCGGCCGCGTCAACGCCGCGGGCTTCGACGAGGTCCGCCGCGCCTGGGTCTGCCTCCCCGTCGGCCCCAAGCGGCCCCCGCGATCAGTCACCACCTCCGCCCGGGACTCCACCTCGGGCGCGTCGGTCAAGGTCCACAACCTCGAGGCCATCGTGTCCGGCTCGGCTGAGAACGCGGCCGCCATCACGGGCGTCGCCGCCGGCTGGAGCTGGGAGCGCTGGCTGCTCCGCGCCGAGATGGAGCGCGCCGCGGGGGAGCTGCGCCTCGCCGACACCGTCACCCCGGGTGAGGCCATGCGCGAGGCGGGCAAGATGATTGCCGACGTGCACGCCGTGGTCGAGGAGGGAAGGCAGATGGGGTCGTGCTTTCGCATGCTCAGGGGGTATGCGCGCAAGCCGAGGCCTGCTGCTGCTACGCCGCAATCTGTGGTGGCGGATGTGCCGGCTGTGCAGGTGACGGATGCGGAGCTGGATCGGAGCGGGTCGATTCGGATTTGTTTGGATACTGAGTCTTTGCTGTGAAGGGGACAGACAGGGGTGTTTGAATAGGGGTGGGGAGTAAAGGAAAGGGAGTGTAGGACGGTGACATTTTCTCTTCTCTCTTGCGTACAACGAGTTGTTTTGGGATTGGTGTTTTCTGTCGTTAGCTGTACATGTCGCTGCCACATACATCATCATCATCATTGCCATAACCATAGCCATCAGCATCAAACTGGAGTCAAATATACAGGCTGATACCCACAACTACTTCTTCGCCTGACATCACCAGTGATACCATGACACCCAACTAACTTACTCTTATTCATTCATCATCGTGACACCTCCCCGTAAACCCCGTAAGGCATCACCATCTTCCAATTTTTCTAATATCATCCATTCCCACCCACTGCGTAAGAAACATGACCATGAGTGACAACGACCCCCTCAAACCAGTTCTTCGTCTGCAATCAACGGTGATACGGGACATCCAACTCGTTCATCATAGTCAACGCAAGCGGTGTATCATCAGCATCTCAATTCTTTTTAACCCCTGCTCCCTTTTTTCTCGTCCACTCCCCTAGAAACATGACCGGCCGACCGACCATGAGAACAACAAGTTAACCCCATGGAACCAGCGCAAGCGATTGCGCAACCCGTACCAATATCATCATCAGTCCATCAATCAAGCAATCAGTCTAGCTAAACCAGTAAACCCTCGTCCCCTCCCTGTCCCACCCCCCAAGCAAGCAAGCAAGCAAGTGGAGGTGTAAGTTGAAACCCCCCGCCTCCAAAAGAAATAAAACGCCATAACCCCCCGTCCATCCACCATCCTGTGCCCGACTCAACCACACAGACACATCATGCCAGTCAGCGCCGCATAACCATAACCTAACTACCCTATACCGTACCCATCACAGACCAGACCAGACACACAATGGTCCCCCGACAACCTGGAACCAAAATCATGCTGTATTAAAGCATCTCAGACCGAATAAAAAACCGAAGTAAATGTAAGTAAGTCAAGGTGAAAAATAAAAATAAAAATAAATAAGGCAGCTCACGCATGCATGGCATGCTTACGCTGAACGAACGTAAGGTAGGTAAAATAAGATATGTACAATCCACAAAATAAAGAAGAATAGAATAGAATAGAATGGGTAGATAAATCAACCTTCCCCCATGGTATCAACCCCAACCTCACCCCTCTCACTTCCCCCCCCACCAATCCAACCAGCACTCACGCCCACAAACAAGTCACTCACTGCGAGTCTGTATCCATGACATCCGGCGCCGGCGACCCCAGCGTCACCTCGGGCCTTAGCATCTGGCGCGGCGGTTTCGCATCCGTCGCGGCGCCGAGGCTCGGCGGCGGCTGGTCCGAGTGCTGTGACCGGCTTGTGCTGGCGGCGCTACTCGACCTCTCCATCTCCATCGCCTCGTCCTCGCGGTGGTGCAGGGCGGCCGAGATGGCGACCTCGATTTCTGACTTTGGCTCGGGTTCCACGGATAGGGGTCCGGGTTGTTGGGTCTGGGGAGGAGCGGAGGGCGGGGTCTGAGACGGGCCGGGGTGAGGTTGCGGGTCGAATCGGTGGTCTTCGGGTGGTTGTTGCTGTTGTGGTTGTCGATCGATTTGCATCGGGTCCTTTTCTTCGTGGGAGGCGGCACTGCCATCCGGCCTCTGCTCGGGTTCGCGGTCTAGGGCGTGGACTCGCTCCATGCTGACGTCCCGCTGGTCGGCCCGCGGCTGCGTGGGCTCCCAGGAACTGGGCGGCTCCATCTCGACGTCGAGTTCTTTCCCCTTCTCGGTGCTCGCCGTCGTCGGGGTCCTCATCGTGGAATCCTTCCCCGCTACAGCGCTGCTGCTGCCGCTGCCGCTCCCGCTCCCGGCCGTCTTGGGCGTCGACGGGACAATAACGTTCAGCACGCAGTCATCCAAGTGCTCGTAAAACTCCTGCGCCGTGGCGAACTGGCTCTGGCAGATGTTGCACTTGGCTCCCGCCCCTCCGGCCCGTCCGGCGCCCGAGGGCAGAACCAGCTTCCTGCTGTTGGGCGGCGTCTGTTCGACGTTGTGCACCGCCGTCAGGTGCCGCTTGAACACGTCGGCACGGTTGAACGCCTTCTCGTACGCGGTTCCGGCCCCTGGGCAAAACGGACACACCATGGTGCCCTTGTAGTGGGTCAAGGCGTGCCGGTTCTTGTCGTATTTGCGCGCGAACCCCTTGATGTGATACTCGCAAGTGTCTATGGGGCACTTCTCTGGTCGTTCCTCCATGTGTGTCAGCATGTGGGCCGCGAGGTCTTTGAAGACGCGGCCGCATTCGGGGTGCGGGCAGCGGCTGCGAATGGATGAGGACGAAGAAGCCGACGTATGCGGCGGCTCGTCGGTTTTGAGGGTTTGGGTGGGTGCGAGAAAGGCGCTCTGGGCGCTCTGGATGATAATGGGCGGAGGGCCAACCGGGTTGAGCCGGTCGAGGGATGGTGCTAATAACGGCGGGCCATGTGCCTGCTGAGGTACCGGCGGCGCTGGTGCAAGACGCGGTGCCTCTGGGACAGGCGAGCGCCGGTGTGGCGGGGAGATGAAGTCATGGACGGTCTTGTAGTCCTGGGCTTCGTCGTCGCCGCTGGATCCATCATCCTGATCTTGCACGTCGATCGACTGCCGCACTTCGCGCATCCAGTCCTTCAGGATCGACATTGGCGGCCAGTCTCCGCTCGCCTTGCCGCCGCGGTGGGGGTTGAAATGGGCCCTCCTGAGGTGCGCGGCGGCGTTATAGTAGGCGCCGTAACGTTTCTGTGTGACACAGGCCTTGCACTTTGCCAGAGGTATCACGGGCTGGGGCGAGCCCGGAGGTTCTGGCGGCTGTGTGCAAACCCATCTCTTGACCAGGGCGGCATGCTTCGCATCATTGTGCCTCCTCAGCTCGTGCTCCCCACGGAATCCCTCTGGATATTCGTTGCACTTCGTGCAGTAGACCCTCCTGAGTGGGGGGCGCTGGTACGAAGTACGCATCCTGGGTGTTGGAACTGGGGACGTCAGTACACGGCCGGGCTGCCTCATGAAGGTTGGGCTCTCGGCAACCGTATGTCGCCTTCCTGGATCCATCGTCTGGGGCGACGCAAGCATGCGGTCAGGTTCTCCCTTGAAGACATAGACCTCCCTGTCTCCCTGACCGTGGCCGGCAGGGGCCCAGCTCGTGATGAGTGGCCGCATATCAGGTAGGGGTTTCCTGGGTTCATCGCTTGGTTTGGTGATTGGCGGCAGAACAAATGATCCTTGCCTCGCGGGCGACCGCTGCTTGATGAATCCATTGTAGTAGGTGCCCTCGATTTCTCCGCTTCCCAGGAACATGAGAAAGTCTTTAGAGGACGGGATACCGCGCTCCGCCCAGGCACTCCTGCCCAAGAACATGCCGACTGAAACGAGCAGTTCACGATCATCGTGCCCCATATCCGCATCCTGACCATCCAGAAGCATCGGCGTGGACCACGCAAAGACGCTGGCGAGCGCCTTGTGGACGGCGTGCATGGCTAGTATACCGGCATGCGGGGGCGAGTTGTATCGAAGATGCGTGGCCCTGTCGACTAGGATGGTCTTGACTGTGCTGAAGATGCAGAGGGCGAAAAAGCTGGCCAACCAATGCTTCGGGTCGAGCAGCCCAGGTCGGGCCATTTGGTTGTCAAAGGACTGCAGGAACTGGACCATGCAGTTGTAGAGCACATGAAAGCGCCCATAAGAATCGGCGTCGTCGAAGATGACATGCGAAGCCGAGCTGTTTGGCTCGGCGTGGATGGCTGGATCGGGCTGCTGGAGGTCGTAGAAGAGCGTTTCCCGAAGCAACAGCTTGGCGCGGTACAGGACCGGATACTGGGCTAGTTCAGAGTCCCGGCTGTCGGAGAGCACACCAGTTAGTTTCAGGAGCTGCCAGAAGCTGTACATGGTCTGGTTCATGTTCCAACTGGCTGCAAGAACGTTGAGGATCGGCGGCGGTCTCTCGATGGCATCTTTATGGAAGGAAGCTCCGGTTGGGTTGGAGGGCGGCAAGTTGGCAAGGTCCTCGGTCCACCAGAAGCCGTCGTCGAAATCCAGATGAGTCTTGACCATTCTTGCAAGCTCCGGTGGCACAACAAAGCCCCTCTCCAAGAAGTCGTTCATGTTGCGGCGTACAGCAAGCGGGGATGTCATGGGTGTCTGGGCGTGCCGAGGGGCCATGAAAGCTGGGAGCATGATATCGGCAAAGGCGGTGAGCGGACCTCGCTGGCAGCCGAGAGCTTTCCAAAATTCATTGCCCGGGGAGGTTGCGGGATCGGGGCAGAGTCTACAGGGGTCGTTGGAGTCGCACTGGAGGCGTGTCAGCTGGGAACGCTGGGCAGATCTGAAAGCCACTCACTGGTTTTTGCAGCACCCTGCAACGCAAGCAGGGACCGATATCGCGGAGGAGGCGAAGTTCCTCGATGGATTCAAGCCGAGACTGGCCCACGCGGCTACGCTTCAGAGGGGGTAATAGCGGGTCGACCTCGGAGTCAACCGAGCCACGAGGACCTGCTGGATATTCAGATACGAAGGAGTAACTCCTCAACGATTCCCGATGGTCCTTCCCTTGGCTACCCGTCGCTAAGGGGGCGAGTTGGAAATTTGCGGCTGGGCGAGGGAGGTAGAGCGGCGAACTCGTCTGCTTGCTATAATCGGTGTGGCTTCGGCTTGGGTGCTCGCTAAACGACAAGGGCGGCGTGCCCCCGACGGAGAGCCCCGAGTCCCGCTTGCGGGGAATGACATGCTCCTTGGAGTGCTGATCCCGGTCGTCTCGATGAGGGTAGCCGTAGATGTAATGCATGCACCGGTCATCCCAGCACTTGAACGAGTGGTTGTTGTGGAAGCCCAGGGGCAGGCTGTCCTTCAACCGTAGCGCGCGGGCGACGGGGTCGTATTGGGCGAAATTCCTGTCCAGCCACGCAGCGTATCCCTCAGGGGCCTGCTCTCGGTGGTAGTGATACTTCAAGGTATCGAGGAACCTGGGGTCCTGGAGGTCGATGCCTAACAAGCGGGCGCATGAGACGACGCGGCACAGCGACGATGGGCAATGGAGGCTGCGACCTACCTTGGTCAAGACAAGCCGTCTCGACGCACTCGCACTGATACTGCAGCGCCCTTGCCTCCTCGATCTCGGACAGGGGGGTGATGCTGCCGGATAATTCTGCTCGACGAGGATCAGATCGAATACGGGAAGGAAATTGAATGCATCAGACAGCACGAATAGGAGAAAACAGTAGAGTAAAGAAAACAACGGGCGGCTCACGGTTGTCGTCGGCGTATGCGCGCAGCACACGAAGCTTGTGACGCAGCATTTCAAGCTCCAGCTTGACGTTGGGACCGTATTTCTGGGGGAGCAGGGCGGCTAGCCTTGCCTGAATCTCGGCCTGCTGGTCCAGCAGTTGCTTGATGGCAGGATCCAGAGCCGGATCATACTGCTGCTGGTGCGGGGGGCCGGAAGCCACCGGCGGGGCTCCGGGACCGGTAGGCGTAGTGAGGACCGGCAGAGAAGGGGCCGTCAATGGATCGCGGTCCAGCCGGGAGGACGGAGCCGGCATGGGCGGGGGCAGCGGCAGGGCCGGCGGCAGGGCCGGCGGCGCAAGGTTCTCGGCGGCCATGGCGGGTGTCGGCGGCGGGGACGGCGAGGCGGCGCGCTGTCGGTCGGTGCCGAGGGCGCAGGCGCAGGCGCAAGGCGCGGACGCGGACGCGGGTGTCCACGAGTGGGGAGCGGCGGCGCGGCGTGGCACGGCACGGCACGGTGACAGGAACAGATCGGGGTTCGGTCTCGACTTCACCCTCGGCCTCGGCCTCGGCCTCGAAAAGCGAGCCCCAAACTCTGGTGTCCGGCTGTGCTAGCTAGGTTCGGAGACTCGCGGCGGACGAGGACGCGGACGCGGCAGCTTGCTCGTCCGCCAACCAGGGTCCGAGGGGTTTGTTCGTCGCGCATCAACGACAGGGCAGTCCGCGGGCCAGCAGGCACAACAACATGGTAGGGCGCTCGGCGCAGGTAACGGTCGTGGTGGGGGTCCAGCAGCGCCGAAATGCATCACAAGGCCATAGTGCGCGGCTGCGCGGGGCGAATTGGGGCGTGTGCTGGGGAAGCTAGCTCTGGCGGACCTGGAGCTGTCGTTGGAGCTGTCCGATGGCCATGAGGGTGCGGGCACAGGGCAGCGATGAGACTCGGTGCTGCGTGCGTAGATTTTTTGGGGAATTATTCGACGCTCAAAGGGTCAATTGGGGAAGAGTGGGGCGCGACAGCCGTGCGTGGGACTGGGACGGCCGAAGGCGAGGCGGCAGATTACCAAAGCACCTCACACCTTCCCGCCAGCCCCGGCCAAGCCTTCAAGCTCCTTCCGGCCACCGCCTGTCCCACACTGGCATTCTCCACATTGTCCACATTGTCCACATTGTCCACATCGTGCCTGCCCTTTTTTCCTGGCCGAGGGCACCGCAGTTCCCCTCGTCCTCGCACGTTGCTCCAGGTTTGTGTTCCAGCGCTGCACCTCCAAAAACCGCGCGAATCGACTCGCAGCCCTCCCGCCTCCGCATGGAGCGAGACCCTCCCTCGGCTGGCAATTGCCTGGAAGCCCCAACGCCCCACCCTTTGAGCTGGGGCAGAACTCGGCGCTTTACCCGGACCGGATTAGCGCGCCACGCTAGGCAGGCAGGGTCTCAAGACCGTTGGAAGGTGGAACGTGAGTCGGCCTGGCTGCGTGACGGAACCCAGGCTCGAGCCAGGGCGTCCCACTTGCGGCATTCCTCGGTTTCCAGCCCTCCAGCTTCGACACCATCGGGAAGGGAAGGTCAGGTATGTACGAATTAATTCTTCGACATGGCACACCTTGCCGCCGACTTCACGTCGCCAGCATGCGCCCCCTCAAGTCGGATGGCTAAAGCGACCGAGGCACCGCTGCCGTCACCTCATCGCGGCCGGGCAGAATGCAACCTTCATCTCGCAGCAGCTCGGACAACCCAGCTGTGCTCATTGACCTGCGGGCTGGGCTGCAGTCCCGGGCCAGCGAGCCAGACGCTATCTCTGCCGACAGGCGATGCCACCCTGACGCGCCGCCAGCCCGATTGCTGCTCTGCGTCCTCGCAACCCCCAGCTGATTCGCCCTCGCGAACATATTGCTGCGGGGACTGACTGACGAGATGAAGGGACAGCATTCCCCTTCGCAGACGAGCCAAATCTCGCCTCTCGCAATCACCTCGTGGAATCACCTCGTCTGGAAGATTCCCAGCTGTCATGGCTGCTGGCTTCTGGACTCAAGCCAAGGCGTTGGGGGCCGACGGTTGCGCCATGATCTTGCATGGCCCGCCTTGGGAGTTGGGACGACCGTTGTCTTTATCCCTCGGCTGGCGGGCTCCACGCCTCTCCAACGGCGTCACATCGGGCGTGGGCCATGATTGGGGGAGCCCACCTGCTCTCCCCGCCCTGTGCCCTCAGCCTGGCGTTTGCAGCTCTTGCAGCTCGGAGTGGCCCGCACGTTTTTACAGACAACCGTTCACAAGTACTGCATCTGGTTAAACACCGGCCCACATGGAACGGTTGGCTGCCTCGATGTTGCGCGAAATCCGAACGAATCTCTCATCCTCAACAAGCCAGATCAGCCAGGACATCCACAGAATGGCGTCCGCAAACATCCTCAGATTCATTCCGCCACCCAAACGCCGACGGCCTGGCCAGTCCATTCTCGGACCGGATGACGAGTCGGTGTCTCACGGAGCTGGCTACCCCTCCTCCGCGACTGCTGCCGGGTTTGTCTGCCTGGGCAATTAATGTGACGGGAAGCTTGCAGCTGGTGTAACCGTGGCCCCGTCTTGACAAATCAGCGGCTGGCGAGGGGAATCGGCGGTTCGGGGAGCGATTCATGCTCTTGCGCAAGCTCCCTTCGGTTGCTGCTTGCGAGCAAACGCCAGTGAGGGCGCCCATGGGCTGCGATGCTCCGACTTGGGAAGGCGCTCTAACAGGATCACACCTCACACAGGGAATCGCGCAGGGCCTTCTGGACGAACGCCCTCTCGTCGAATTGCAGCGAGTGGCCACCCTCCATCACGTCGAGGCAGCTTGGTCCGTTATCAGCAGGCTCTCAGCATCTCGATCCTCAGTGGTCAAGCCAGATGGATCCCTGACGTCCCAGCCACACGCTCATGGCTTGAGCGGCACAAGCCAATGAGCCTGACCGCTCTGGCTTCCACACCTGACGGAGCAGGGCGCGCACAGCCCGTCCCCTTCGGGTTAGAGCAGTCCGCCTTGCTCCTCAGCTTTACTCAGCTGGTTCGCCCTATCCTCTTCGCGGGGACTGGCGTTGCCCAGTCCCTCATAGTACGTGGGGGCTGAACGGCTGAGAACCTCCGTGTTTCTATCTCATAACGTCCTATATACTTGATTTTATCTGTCAAATGATCTAGCACGGCCTAGATTTCGTGTGGCTTCCGCCCTCCACAGCACCGGAGAAGGCCATTCTCCCACCCTGTTTGTGGCGCCCTTGTGGTGGTGAAGGCGTCCGTGCCAAGCGGTACCGGGAGGGGATCCGGAACCCCCTCCTCACCCCTGGCGGTTAGGGGACGGGACCTCCGAACTCACCTTGAAGACCTTTTACACTTGGAGAACAGACGGGTATATAAATGGGGGTTGCCTTGTTGCCCAGTTCAAAGGTGTCCACAGCTTGTTGTTCAGAATAAACCAGTACAACGAAACACCGCCATCATGTCTTTTTCTGTCCCGCCCCTCGTCCAGGGCAACCTGCTGGTGGCCGCCTTTACCGTCCTTCTTGTGTGGGCAGCGCTTGTTGTGACTCGCCAGCGCCGAGCCAACGTAGCCGGTATGTGTATAGCCTTACTCTCACTCTATTTCCCCGAGTTTTGGTCCTTTTGATAGTTATCCTCTCTTCTCTTTCTCCGCTCTTCCTCCCTCCCTCTTCATCCAATTCCTCCTCTTTCTATGTCTCACTTGCTATATCTTTTTGTATACACTTATCCTGTTTTCCGTTCCTCGCCCTCATCCTACTCATAACATCAACGAAACAAGAGACTCAAACCTAACACCCTCCCAGCAACCAACTCCACCGAAACACCCCCCAAACCAACGACCCCCCTCTCGGAACAACAAGCCTTATCGACATCTACAACCACAACCGTAACCAAGCCGATCCAAATCCCCGCCCCGAAACTCAACAACAATAGCAACACAGATAATCGCAACCCACTCCCGACCCTGACCCCCCCGACGTTTAATACCCCCCTCAGCAACAACAACCAAAACCAAAACACAAACACACACGCAAACTACTACACAACCTTCAACCACCCACCTTCCCTCCCGTCAACAAGTGTGACAAGCAGCGGCGGCGCAATCTTCCCCTGGCGCGCCTCATTCAGCAGCCTCACCCTCGCCCGCCGTCGTTCGTCCAACATCAGCATCGGCAGCACGACCCCGCTGTGCGCTGGTGCTGCTGCTGTCGTGCCGGGGGACTCGGTGCTGGGACGGAAGGGGTCGGCCTGTGTGCGGTGGTCGTCGTCGGAGGGAGAGGACGGGAGCGGGTCGTCTGAGAGGTGTGGGTCAGGTTCCAACAGTGGTGGGAGGGTTGGGTCGTATAGTTCGGAGGGGGTGCTTTTTGGGGTTGGGGGGCAGTTCTGATTGTGTTAGGGGGGTGCGGTCTGTTGTTCTTGTCCTGGAGGGATTGGGGGAGGGGGCGGTTGCTGTGATGGTGAGGTGGTGAGAGAGAGGAGCTACGGGGAGGAGGGGGGCGGGTAGAGGGTTGTGAGTGAGTTAGTGAGTGAGTGAGGGAGGGAGGGAGGGAGGAAAGAAGGAGTGGGCGAGTCAGTTATGGGTCAACGATGAGTGATGGGGGAAGGGGGTTATTCCAGAGGTTGGCCTGAGTTAGCTAATGGAGTGTATATGAGCTCATTATGGCATGGCTGATCAAGCCATGACTGGTTGGTTACGGAGGATAAATAACTAAAAAGGCTGGTGGTTTTTTGGGTTTTAACGAGGGATTCAAGGGTCGATGATTGTGTACGATCTGCAAGACGAAATATATATCCGATGCTATATCATGATGTCCTCCAATATATTTCCCTCACATCGGCTGTTCTGACCATTGTTGTGCTAAAAGGATGTGTGAGTTCTGAGCCAACAGCTCCTTGCCAGGGTTCAGTTCCGGTTGACAAGAGGGGGCAGGTCTTCTGTTGCGCAGCGTCCGTTCCTCGGGCACGCACTATGCTCCTCACCTTCGAACCTATCCTCGGTTCTGGACTAGTGCTGCCTTGGTTTGTCTTGATGAGTGTGGCTAGGGTCTTCCAAAATCGGTCTCAAGCGTACTTGCATGAAATGGGACAAGTGACAATTGCGAACTCGTAGCTCGAGCACTGAAAGTCCTGCTTGGCTACATCACAGCGTACTAAGCGCTGGAACTGGGTATATGAGTGCTCTAGGCATGCCGGCAGTGATCTTGAACGGAAGGTTATTGGAACTCATCTATATAGCACCCCTCGTTTTAGAAGGAGTCGGGGCTTGGATGGTCATGGGCTCTAGGGTTGATAGACTGGCCAGTAGTACCTTGGTTGCTATCTGGGTTTCTTGAGATTTCACCGAGTGCTATGCAGGGCTGTTGAGGTACGGTTGGAGATCTGCATGCCCGCTCCTGAGATCGCGGCGAGCTTTGAGGGCAGCACCATGATGCACTCGAGGCCGTTGACAGCCTAGAGCCATGAACACCCTTTGCCTGCCAAGTTGATGGCATGCTCAATCTTGGTGAGCCAGACGTCAACTTGCATAGTGGTTGGTTGCACAGCAGAACCTCGTGGGCGTGTTGGTTACAACTTGTTTTCAGAATTGAGCACGCGACTAGGCAGATGCTGTGGTCGACTCCTAGCCCAGAGAAGGGAGCGGCAACCAATGGCTGTCCTGACTCAAGCCTGGGCTAGCAGAGCAGTTGAGCTGCCGAGAGGGCAGGAGAGGATCTGCATTGTGTTTCAAGCCGGGCATCGTGATCTGAATTGGATCTGCCAGCATCGACGGGCGAGAACTGGAATGTAGCCGGTTAAACCATAGGAAAGCGTCACAGCGATGCGCTCAGAATTCCCTCAAACGTACGGCTAGATAATCTAGCAACTAGCAATGAGCAATCACGGGACACGGAGAGAAGGAGTCCTTAGATGCGGCGCTGGCTGCGAATGATGTTTTTAAATGAAGAAAAGGAAGAGGACTCGTGTGTTCGCGAAAATTTCCCAAAGATGAGGGACCCATGCACGGTGCGAGGATCACACAGTCCAACCACACACTGTAACTAGGGCAGGGCCATCAAATTCCCGAAGGCTGCCGTTGACAAGTGGGTCTCGATTGACAGAAACTCAGACCCCTCCCCGCAACCCGCCGGGCTTCGCTCACGGCCAAACAACAAGTTTGGAGACAGGAGCAGGTGGCCGCCAGAGTTTCATCCGGGGTCAACGACCCTGAAGACCCTGCTTGGGCCAAGCAGGCCCACCAAGACGATCACCCGCGTGCTCTCCCGCCGGCAGCCGGCAATCACGGAGGAGGGGGGGGACGGACACTCGACCTGGTTGACGTCGTCGTGGGGGTGGCTGCGGCGAAGGAGCGGCTACACCACCCCACGGGGAGACGGTTTGCCGCCGCGAAAAGTGACAGACAGACAGGCAGATGACTGGTTTGGCCGTGTCAGCTCTCGCCCAGAGGACTGCCCACATGTCTCAGTCACGGCCTGCGAAGCACCCTGACGGCCGCGCTGTGGCCACACGTGGGAATGATGCTTGAAGCATATTGGCTCCCTCGCCGTCTTCAGCCTCGCAGCCAGGCGGGGAGTGAGCAGCTGCGTTGGAACAAAAAGGAACAGGAGGGGGGGAAGTAATCAGCGAGGCGCTTCGTGGGCATCGGAGACACGATCGGTAAGTCAAGCACCCTGGGGGTTCACAGAGGTTCTCATGGTCCGCGTGCGCATATATACAAGATGGGAATAGCTGCCTGCCAACGGTTTCAAGACTGGCTCTGCTCGCCTGTCCTCCCACCACGCCCACGGGATCGCTGTGATCGGCGCTAAAACAAATCGGTGGACTTTTGGTCAAGTCGCGCAGCCACAGCGTCATCCCCATCCTAACAGGCCGCGCCCGACCGTCCCGTTGGCCACCGCTCAAACATTCTGGAACCGCGACAAACAAAATCCCGGCTCAGCCCTGTGCTGCTTGGACGCCGGACCCGTGCCCATTTTTCTGCTCGGCCGAATCCCATACACCCCCCCCGGAGTCGCTGCCGAATGACTATGTAAAGGGCCAGCGCGAGTCGACATCAATTTCTTCTCTTTTTCGGTCATTTCTCTTCTCGGGCAGCTGCACGATGCCTTTTAGACGCGTTTTGGCCGTGGCGCTCCTGTGCCATGGCGTCATCGCCGGGCGGCCAGGGCCCGCGGCAGACGAGACTCGGCCTGCGCGCGCTGCCAGTGCCCCGCGGAAGCTGCACGGCAGGTTCCTGCATATCACCGGTGTGTACTGTGTGCTTCGTACCCCTCGTCGCCCGCTCTTATCGGCCGCTTGGCAGCCCATCATCGGAGATTTGAGAATTGAGAATTGGAGACTGACGATCCCCGTGCCCAGACATCCACCCCGACGAGTTCTACAAGTTGCACTCGTCGACCGACGAAGACGGCGCGTGCCACCGCGGCAAGGGCCCCGCGGGGCCCTACGGCGCCGAGACGTCCGACTGCGACAGCCCCTTCTCGCTCGTGAACGCGACCTTCGACTGGATCGACGCGCACCTCAAGGAGACGATCGACTTTGTCGTGTGGACCGGCGACAGCGCGCGCCACGACCGTGACGAGGACCTGCCGCGCAACGCCGACCAGGTGCTGGGCACCAACACGTGGATCGCCGACAAGTTCGCGCGCCTGTTCGCCGCCGACGACGATGGCGCCAAGGGCATGACGGTCCCCGTCGTGCCGACGTTTGGCAACAACGACATCCTCCCGCACAACATCCTGCTGCCGGGGCCCAACAAGTGGTTCCAGCACTACGCGCACATCTGGCGCCACTTCATCCCCGAGGAGCAGCGCCACAGCTTCGAGTATGGCGGCTGGTTCCACGTCGAGGTCATCCCGGACAAGCTGGCCGTCTTCAGCCTGAACACGCTGTACTTCTTCGACCGCAACGCCGGCGTCGACGGCTGCGCGAACCCCGCCGAGCCCGGGTACAAGCAGATGGAGTGGCTCAAGGTGCAGCTGCAGTTCCTGCGGGAGCGCGGCATGAAGGCCATCCTGATGGGGCACGTGCCGCCGGCGCGGACCGAGAGCAAGATGCTGTGGGACGAGACGTGCTGGCAAAAGTACTCGCTGTGGATGCACCAGTTTCGCGACGTCGTCGTGGTCGGCCTGTACGGGCACATGAACATCGACCACTTTTTGATCCACGACAAGGACGAGATCGACATTGCCGCGCTGGCGGGGTCGGCCGAGTTTGGGACGCGCGAAGCGATGGACGACGAGCTGTCGACGCAGTCGGCGTCCGACTACCTGATGGAGCTGCGCTCCGACTGGGCCAAGCTCACACCGCCGCCGACGTCGGGCAAGGAGGTCAACAAGGAGGGCAAGCGGAGGAAGGGCAAGAAGCGCAGCGACCCCTGGGGCGAGCGGTACCACCTGTCGCTGGTCGGCCCCAGCGTCGTGCCCAACTACTTCCCGACCCTGCGCGTGCTCGAGTACAACATCACCGGCCTCGAACACGCTCTGCTCTGGAAGGACGCGGCGAGGAAGGGCATCTCCCACGACACTGAAGCCCCCCAAAAGCACCTCGAACTCCGCCACCTCCCGGACGAAGCCGACATCGAAAGCGACCCCGACCTTGACCTCGACCTCGAAACCGACGACGACGACGACACCCTCGACGCAACAAAAAAGAAACACAAAAAGAAAAAGAACAAGAAAAAGAAACCCCCTTCCAAAGACAAGAAACCCAAAGACCCCAACCTCTTCCCCCCTCTCCCCCCCTCCAAATCCACCCCCCCTGGACCAGCCTACTCCCCGCAACCCCTCACCCTGACAGGGTACACGCAGTACTTTGCCAACCTAACCCACATCAACAACCTCAACCTGACCGACCCCTCAACCGACACAACCAACAACGATGGTGAAAGTGGCTTGTGGGGATGGGACTGGGACTGGCTGCTGCGCTGGCGCAAGGGAAAACACGGCGGCAAGAAGCCGGCGACGGGTGGGCCGCATTCGCCGCAGCCGCCGCCGCCGCCGAGGGAGTTTGCGTACGAGGTGGAGTATAGCACGTTTGAGGATGCGATTTACCGGCTGGGGGATCTGACGGTGAATAGTTTTGTGGAGTTGGCTGTGAGGATGGGGGGGGAGGTGGGGAAGAGTGTGGGTGTGGATGGGTTGGGGGGACAGGGGGATGAGGAGGAGGGAAGTGAAGGTGATGATGGTGATGATGATGAGGGGGGGGTTGAAAGTGATGATGGTGATGATGATGATGATACAGAGGTCGGGGCGGAAAAGAAGAAGAAAAAGGGCAAGGGGAAGAAAGGCGAGGGCAAGAAGGGCAAGAAGAGGAAACAAAACAAGACGTGGCTGCATTTCTTGAGGCACGCGTTTGTCGGGACGCTGGAGAAGGACGAGTTGAAGAACTTTACATGAAAGGATTGGAACGGAGGGATTTTGGTTCTTGCATTGCGATGGGGAGGTTGCGGATTTGGGCATTTACTGGCGTTTGGTTTATTTCCTCCATTTTTAAGCTTTGGATATAATCGAGCGGCTATGGCATCTTGTTCTCGGCCTTTCTCTTGGAATGTGTTGACGCATTGAGAGGGTCGCTCTAATATAGGAAGAGCGTGTAAGTCGCGCCACAGCCACATCTTTCGAGTTTCTAAATCCACGCGCCACATGACGCATGTCAGACTGCTCCCCTGAAGATCGCAGTGTCGCATTCCTTCCTTATCTTATCGGTCTTCTCATTTCCCAGTTCGCAACCGGTTAACCGCGACGCGACAGGACTTGCTTCTTTCCACAACCACTACCCACGACACTCGGTCTTCTCGACTCCAATGCCCTCCTAACCACCCCCCATGTTCCCCTCCCTCAACCTCGGCCTCCTCCGTCTCCGCCTCCCCTCCCGCCGCCGCCTCCGCCGCCGTCGCATGGCCACCCTCCTCCTCCCCCTCCTCCTCCTCCTCCTCGTGCTCCTCCTCCCCCTCTACCTCATCTACAAACCCCCCTCCCCCTTAATCCGCCACCTCTCCCACCGCTGGACCGACGTGCTCTTCCGCCTGTGGCTGCCCGCCTCCAAACCTCTCGTGGCCCTGACCATCGACGACGCGCCGTCAGACCACACCCGCGCCATCCTGGCCGCGCTCGCCGCCGGCGGCGCCCACGCGACATTCTTTGTGATTGGCTCTCAGGTCCCCGGCCGCGAGGACGTGCTCCGCGAGATTGTTCGTGCCGGGCACGAGCTCGCCAACCATGGCATGCGCGACGAGCCGGCGCGGCAGCTGGGCACGGCCGAGCTGGAGGCGCAGATCGAGCGCGTGCAGGGGATGATTGAGGCGGCGTATGTCGCTGAGGAGAGGCTGCCGCCGCCTGTGGGGAGGGGGAGGTATTACAGACCGGGTTCGGGGTTTTTTAGTGAGAGGATTAGGGGTGTGGCGCGGAGGCTGGGGTATCGCGTTGTGTTGGGGAGTATTTACCCGCATGACGCGCAGATTGGGTGGGCGTGGGTGAATGCGCGGCATGTGCTGAGTATGCTGAGCCCGGGCGGGGTGGTGGTTTGTCATGACCGGCGGGCGTGGACCGAGCCGATGCTGAGGAGGGTGTTGCCCGAGATGAAGAGGAGGGGGTATCAAGGGGTTACGCTGACGGAGTTGTTGAAGGAGGCTACGGGGTGAGGGGGAGGTGGGAGGGAAGGGAATCTCGTTGTGATATGGAGGTCAGACTGTCTCCGAATGGCAGGCCGGCGGTACGTTCAGTCTTCCGCAGATGGGACGCCATGGGCAGGGGCCGCGCGGGGCGAGCGAGATGACGGGCATGCTGGGAGAGCAGCCGTTCACGGAAGCCCTCAGTCTTGGGCTCTGTGGCTCAACGAACGCCAGACTCCGGAAGCAGGGGCGCGCCATGCAGAGCACCCCGAGTCAGCGTGCGAAGCCGATGCAGGGTGGCTGGGATCAGCCATGAGGAAGGATGGTGAGACCATAACTGGGATGGCAAACAACCCATTCATGTCAAACCCAAAGTGGTAACGACGACAAGCAAATTAGCTGGTGCCGGGACTCTACCTTTATAAGTCTAATCCAGACGAAGGAAAGAAATCCATCCCCTTCCTTTCAAATCATTATCATCACCCTCATATCGCATCACCCCTCTCCCCATCCAACTCCTCCCAACACCCCACCACCTCCCCTGCCTCGCCACCGCCCCTGTTCTCACAACTCCGCCAATACACATCCCTTCCTCGACCACCTCCCGCACCGACCTCCCGTGGCAGAGGAGAGCGGGCGTTACCCAGACAGGCCGGCGGCGGTCCCGTAGCGAGCAGAAAAGTAGCCACAGTAAGCGGCCACCGATTCAGCCGTTTGCGCGGGCCCGGCAAGAAGACGCGCGCGGATGGCGCCGATGAGCTGGTGCGGGCCAGCGCCGAACAGGGCTCGCCGGTCTGGCTCGGAGAGGTGGCAGAATACCGCTTCGAGGGATTTGAGAGCGAACGAAGGGCGCGCCATCAGCCGGGAGGCGAAGCTCTGGCCGGTGTCGTCGAGCTGGGTGAAGTTGAACCCCCTGCTGGCGAGGTATTCGGCAATGTGGGCCAAGTCGCCCGGGCCGAGGGGCGTTGGGTCAAGGACGTGGAGGAATGTCTCGCCGCAATTGTTGGCCGCGCTGAGATGTGACTGTGACGCCAGCGTCATGATGCGGAGGAGGACCGGCCCCGGCGCACCCCATCGCGCGGCGACATGGAGGGCCGTATTCCCGAGCCCGTCGCGGCTGTCGACCTCGGCCGTGGTGCAGGCGAAGGTGTCGGGCGGGCTTCCGTGTACCAGAACGGCATTGATGCGCTGGTGTATACACCACGACGTGTGGCCGCAGCAGAACCGGACCAGCTCCTGGTTCTCCAGCGTGTGAGGACTGCTGCCGGGGTTATACGGCTCCTTCGGCATCTGGCTTGTCCAAAGAGAAGAGGAGAACGATATATCCTCTAGGGGAACAGCCACACCCCCCGACCAGCCCCGACTCTCCGCCACCGACGCACCAGCATCTGTAGAAGGCCGCCTCTCCTCCCAGTAGGCCCCGCGCACCCCCGAACCCGCCACCTCAACCCCGGACGAAACCGACCGCACGCTCCTCCGGCGCGACAACCCGCTCGACAACGACGCCGACGACGACGACCGAGACAGACTCGACGACCGGATCGACAGCCCGCTCAGCAGGCTCGCCACATCCGCCAGGAACGACGCCGACCGGCTGGGGCACCGCTCCCTGAGGAACTCGGCCTTTTCATACCGATCAGAGACGTCCTCATCCTCGCAGGAAGACCACGGGTTTCGGAATATCGCAGGCGATGGAGACGGCGGCGCCTCCGCATCCGCATCCGCATCCGCGGCCTCGCTCTCCAGCAGCGAAGAAGTCCTCGTCTCACCAGTCTCCAGGGACGCTCGGCTCGGGTTAGAAGACGCAGCAGTATCGGGCCTCGGATTCAGATCCAAGGGCGAGCAGGGCGGTGAGTCCGCCCCGTCATCATCAGGCTCGCCTCCGCTGGCGTCTCTCGCCCGGCGGGGATGACTGGACCTGGACCTGCGCCGGCGGCCGCCGGGACGAGCCTCCAAGAGGACGGCACATTCCTCGACGACCTCCCGCCTCGGGGAGTCCGTCTGCAGTCCCCCGTCCCGGACAGACCGGAGGTAAGCCAGGCGCTCGGCCATGGCGGCCCGGCTCTTGGGCCGCTTCTGGCGGTACGACTTGGACAGCATGTCGTTGAGGAGGCATTGCGTGTGGCGCGGTCTGTCGCCGAGTCAGCAGAGCCCAAGCATTAAGGGAGGGGGGTTGGGGTGATGGATGTCCGCTACTTTGGCTGGAACGGCCCCTCGGCCAGGAGCGCAAGAATCTTCTTGAGCGACAGCTCCGCCTCGGGCGTGCAGAGGTACAACCTGAGCAGGCGGCGCTTGCGCGACCGGGTCCAGTCGATGGCCGGCCTGCCGCGCCTCCTCCTGGGGAGTGCTGGTGCTGGTACTGGTGCTCCGCCGCCGCCGCCGCCGCCGCCAGGGGCAACAACGCTCGGCTTTGTGACTCTGCCCTCCTTGACTCGGCACATTGGGAGAATGGGGATGGATGTTGTATTCTAGTTCTGAGCCAGGCAGGGGCTGGCCGGAGATGGGAGACTACCTAAGTGGTGGGTGGGTTGTGGTTGACGGAGGGGACGACATTATATCGGCCCCGTCGGCCTCGAAGCTGCTGCATCACGGTGGTGTTTGTCCAGGGGGCCGACTCCCTAACTTACACGCGTGCTTGAAGGGCTGCAGATCTGATGCACGGAATAGACGATTCCCAGAAAGAAGCGTCCAAAGACACGACCAAGCAGGCGCAGCAATCAAAGGAGTCTCATGTCTATAAAGGGAGTTTCGTTGCTGCCCTTGGTCACCCCCTGTCCGCAAGCAGTTGCCACAGTCTTTGATTTGAAGAGACCTTCCTCTTGCGTCGAGGCTCGAGGATTGAATGTCGGCGGCTGCAATGGCTCAACTCGGCAGCCCAAGTTATTCTTAACCCGAGGCCGTTTGCTCTTCTGCGACAGCCCCTGGCCGAGATGCGGCCACTCACGGAGCAAAGCAGACCTCAGATCGGACGCCACGGACTGTAAAACATGCGGATCGGCAGTTTCCTCGCGGCAAAGCCACAATCTCGATGCAGAGGGATGGCTTGTTCATTCTTTCAGGGAACCCTTCAGGGGTAAGACGGTGCCTTGCATGGCCAGGCCAGCCCGGTCCGAATGACACTGGATGAACCGAATGGAGACAAAGAGCCTGCAACAAGGGAAACCCGGAGAGCGCCGAGGATGCATGACATGCGGCCGCTCCATTTTCCTGTCGCACTAATGGCGCGCCCTGAGAATGACGAATAGAGGACCTGAGCGGAGCCGCCCCGCGCCGATGTCGACCATCTCGTGAACCCGAGGGGAGCGCCGGTGTCTGCGAGGGCAACCACTCCTTTATATTTCCGCTGCCGTTTCCAAATTTGAAGCTGCCGCCTTGAGAACCACACATTGTGACCTCGGCAAACATAGACGCAACCATGGTCTCCAACGGAACCCCCGAGAAGAGGGCCGCCGGCGCCGGGCCGAACCAGCTCGCTGCTGCCTTTGGCCGGCAGCTGTCGCTGGCCTCCCGGTCGGTGCATGCCGACGACTACACCAACACGCACACGGCAGTCGCGCCGCCGATGCACGTCTCGACGACGTTCCGGTACGCGGAAAACCCGGATGACCTGGTGCCCTGGTCTGATATGGACGTGAGTAAGCTCTGAAAACCCTCTTACAGCAGTCGGCTAACAGCCTGCAGCCCAACACTGCGCAAGACTGGTACATCTACTCGCGCGAGAACTCGCCCAACACCAACCGGTACGAGACGATCCTGAGCTCGCTCCTGGGAGGGCCTGCCGTTTCCTACGCGTCCGGGTTGGCAGCGTTCCACGCCATGGTTGTCTTCCTCAACCCAAAGCGCGTGGCCATCGGCGGCGGCTACCACGGCTGCCACGGCATCCTGAAGCTCATGCACAAGCTCAACGGGCTCGAGCAGCTCGAGCTCGAGGACGAAGCCGACCTGGCCAAGCTGCAAAAGGGCGACATCATCCACGTCGAGACGCCGCTGAACCCGACGGGCGAGGCGCGCGACCTGGCCTACTACCGCGCCAAGGCCAACGAGCTGGGCTGCTACCTGACGGTCGACGCGACGTTTGCGCCGCCGCCGCTGCAGGACCCGTTCCGCTACGGCGTCGACGTGGTCATGCACAGCGGGACCAAGTACTTTGGCGGCCACAGCGACATGCTCAGCGGCGTGCTGGCCATCCACCCGGACCGGGCGCACGGCAGGGACGGTAAGCCGGGGTGGCTGTCGGAGCTGCGCGAGGAGCGGCTGCACCTCGGCGGCGTCATGGGCAACTTTGAGGGCTGGCTGGGCGTGCGCAGCCTGCGGACGCTGGAGCTGCGAGTGAAGCGGCAGAGCGAGAGCACGCGGCAGCTGGTCGACTGGCTTGCCTCAGAGAAAAAGGCGGGCGGGAACGTGGTGGCCGACCTGGTGCACAAGATCCAGCACTCGTCGCTGCAGCCCGAGGCGTCGGACCCGGAGTCGTGGCTGAGCAAACAGATGCCCAACGGCCACGGGCCCGTCTTCTCGCTGTGGCTCGCGTCCGAGGAGCACGCCAAGCGGCTGCCGAGCAAGCTGTTCCTGTTCCACCACGCGACCAGCCTCGGCGGCGTCGAGAGCCTGGTCGAGTGGCGGGCCATGAGCGACACGACGGTCGACAGGCGGCTGGTGCGCGTCAGCATCGGCGTCGAGGGCTGGGAGGACCTGCGGGACGATCTGCTGCAGGGGCTGCAGGCGCTGAGCAAGGAGCTCAAGAACTGAGGGTGGCTGCATTCAGAGGGTGTGAGCGAGAAGCCCATACTGTGTTAGCAGGCGACTGACTCTCAGCATCTTGCTCAAAATAATTGAAATCCCCGTCACCATCGGACAGGCCTTGTGATGCCCATCCCACGCCTGTTGAGCGATTTGGAGATGACAAATACGTCTTTCCCTTGGTACAGCTGTCGTGTGTCCCATGTCCAGTTTAAAGGCGGGGAGTTTCCGGTTTGCCTGCCCTTGTACACAAGTACCTAGTGTGAATGGAAGGGGAAATTCAGTTGAGAAGGAAAAAGATGGAATGCAGGCCATAATTTCTAGGCTCCGACTGCTTTTTTTTGGGGCCCGAGCACGGAATCAAAACGGAAGGCATGATACCGTGTAAGTCACCACCGTCACCATCTCGCCCAGGTAAGCACGCTTCAGCGCCCCATTTATCACCTGCAGTCGGCTCGGAACATTCTGAGTCTCGAGTTGAACTCCTGTCACCAACAAAAGCGCCAAAACACGGCCGATCCATTACTCTGCATCCTCATTAATATTCCCTACCATTAGTCGTGTATGCGCATTACCGAGTCCCTCTCAGGACCAAGCCAACCCATTACCCAACCATAACGCCATTGTGTCCCTCTTCTTTGCTGTAGGAAGCGAGTGTCCCAGCCACCATGATACCCAAAAGCTACTCGTGTAGGCTCGTGCTCATGAGTCTTCCAGTAAAAACATTACCATGCCAGGTGCGCCCACCACAACCCCCTATTTCCGCCCCATAACCCCTAGAAATGCCATGCAACAACAAATCCTAAAGTATGCTGATGCTCACACCTCCACCCCCCGCGCCTGCACCCCCCCTCCAACAGGCATAACCCCCAACTCGGCCCCCTGCCCGCCACTCTGCGCCCTCTTCCGCCCGCCCAGCCCCGGCGGCAAGAACCGCGCCATGGCTGTCGTGCCCGCCCCACTCCCACTCTCCTCCACCGTCCCAGTCCCATTCCCGTTCCCATTCCCAACACCACCCCCGTTGCTGCTGCTGCCATCCGACCCAAACTTGGCAAAGAACCCCCTCTTCTTCACTTGCGCCGGCACCTGTCCCTGCTGCTGCTTCGATTCCTCACTTTCGTTCAACCCGACATCCTCAAACCTCCCCTCCTGACCCTCCTGAGCATCACCCTCCCCATCGCCCGTCTCACTCTCCTCTGGCGTCGGTGGCTCCCTCCACCTCCTCTGCTGGTCGCTGAGCGAGGAGCGCGGGAAGCGCGGGGCAAAGGGGGAAGAAGAAGAAGAAGAAGGGGGCCGCAGGCTCGAGTCGAGGGATTGGCGGGTCAGTAGGGAATCAGTGGTGGTGGTGGTGATGACGACGGGGCTCTTGGCGCTGATGTCCTACACACAAAATAAAATCAGCACCGCGTCTGGTGTGGTGTTGTTGGGGGAGAAGAAGGGAAGAGAGAGGGAAAGACATACAAACGACCGCCGGTACGAGTCAAACGACTCGCGCGAGATAGAAAAGTGCTCAATCTCGCCGCTGGGCCTGCCGCTGCCGCCGCCGCCGCTGACCGCTAGGCTGCTCCCCTTGTCGCTGGACGTGCGCGCGAGGTAGCGCCGCGGCCAGGAGGCTTCCCTTTCGATTGGGGAGGGCTGTGGGCTTCTGTTAGGACTATATATACAGTATGGCATTTTATTCTGGGAGGGGGTGTAATCATACCGGTAGGTAAACACCGCTGTCATTGACGACTATAACCACACCAAAAAAACGTCAGTCAGCCATTGACCCCAGATTCGATCTCATGATGCGGCAACCGGCAAGCACCGGCTTGTCGACGGTGTGGCTTATCTGGCGAGCCGACAGGGGGCGCGAGGCGGGGTCGTCCCGGGGGCGTCGCCGAGATAACTCCCGAGGGGTCCGGAGTCAGATCACGAGTGAGGCAAAACAAAACGTACCGCTCATCTTGTACTCGCCCGTGTCCTGGCTCTTCCTGCTGCTGCGGATGCTAAAGGCCGACGACGCCTTGGAGCCGACCGTGTCCACCCTCTCGAATCCGGGGTGCGCAGCGTCGGTGGTGGTAATGGTGGTGGTGGTACTCCCCGCGGCGGAGCCCTCATCTTGGACGGCGGCGGGGCCGGGACGGCGCGCGAACGGGTTGCGGATTGGCATTGTTGGAGTCTGAAGTAGACGGATCTGTCGAGGGAGAGTGGACGGTGTAAAAGAAATCCCAAGTTCAGGGGTATCAAGGGATTATGTTATGCCTTAAAGACTGGGACAAGAAGAGTTAAAAGTCAGAAGATGGGATGAGATGAGATAAAAAAAGCGACCCAGCATTCCAACCAAGTCATGCAGGAATCCATCCCACTGTCAATCCAAATGAGCCGGCTCTTGGGGCGCCCGGGTCTGGGCCGCAGCGTACTCGTCAGCAAACCCCGGCGGGAAAGTGGCACCGAGGGGCTCTGGTTGGTCCTGTCCATGGCCAAACTGCAAAGCAGGTGGTGCCCAGCGGCACCGACCACCCCGTTCCCGCCAAGATGCCGGGCCGCCAGGCTTGCCCTGCCCGGCAACTCGGCTCGCGGGGTCCAGGGATCGACGCGAACTGCCAGGCATCATCGACTCCACTGGCTCTTGCATGCGAGACTCTCTGGACATGGCGTTTACACAGTAGTAGTTGCCGGCATGGAAAGCTATGAAGCGAGGACTCTTGACCTGAAAGTCTCGAGATGATGCTCTCTAGTCCGGCTTGTGGCTGGCAACCCCGCGATCGTGAACCCGAGCTAGGGGCGAGGCGCGAGACGCCCGCCCCCAGTGTGCTCTAGATGCAGGCAGTGCCACGTTCGGATGCAACGACGCCCGCCTCCGCCTCTTCAGAGATTGGCTCCCCTGGGCACCCAACGAGTATGAACAAAAGCTGATCAGGGTGTTTGCCACGCCGATCGAGGATCGGTGCAGCACGGTCAATCTGAATGATCGTCGCCGAGGGCAGGTGGGCGAGAACCGGAGGCTGTGTTACCGAGGATGGGGTACGGGGCCGCAAGTTGCGACCTTGGAGTGACGCAAGGTCAACTTGCGAGGAGGCACAGCGTTGGACAGAATCAGGGCCCTGGCTGCCGAAAGCCCGGTCCATTATACGCCTCGATCCTATTGCAACAGACATCGAATCCAAGGTAGAATAACGTCTTACTAAGAATGACATTGTCGAAAAGTCCTTACATCAGGAGCTGGGTCGGTCATGATCGTCAACACGTACATCATATCTCCAGCGGCCTAGTCGGAATCACTCTCCTCGCTGCTCGAGAACCCATTGAACTCCTCCTCGGACTCGTCCAACACCCCGGCCGCCGAGGCTTCGTTTTGGTCCTCTTCCGGCTCGTCGTCTTGCTCCTCAATCTCGAATGTGCCGCTGACGTCCCACCGATCGCCCTTGGCGCTGGCGCTGACATACTTGACAAAGCGCAGCGTCCCACTGTCGCGCAGGACGATGGACATCTTGTTCCAAGCGGCCGCCTGGAAGAATAGGATGTTGTCGTCTTCGGCGCTGCTCTTGTAGATGGCCGCGTCCTCGTTGCTGTCGTCGTCGCCGGCCATGTACACCTCGTGACCGCCAACCTCCTCCTCGTCGTCTTCCGGCTCCACCTCCTTTTCGACGGTCTTGCCTTTCCCCTTGGACTTGGTACTGTCATCGGCTTTGCCCTTGCCCTTTCCGTTCGCAGCGGCCTTCTTACCATTCTTGCTGCTGTGGCTCTCCTCGGGCTCGGACGAGGCTTCGGAGCTGGCGTCGTCATCCTCGACGTCGCCCCAGCCCTCGGTAGGGGTGAGACCAATGTTCACTTCCAGCCGCGGCTTGCCGTCGTGCCCAGTCGCAAGCGTGTAATCCTTGCCGTGGCGGAACCGGCGGGCCAGCAGATCATGGCTCTCTATGCGGGAGCGGGTCGCCATCTGCAGCCAGAGGCGGAACTGCTTGGACGGCAGGAGGACTTCAAGCAGCTCCTTTATCGGGGACGCTTCCAGCTTCTCCTGGCCGGGCTGCAGGTAAAGGTAGCGGTGCTTGTGTGGCGGCCGCGCGACCTTCCATGCGCCCTTTTCGATATCCTTACTAGCCTCTGGCAGCGCCTTTGCTTCCTGTGATTCGACATACTTGCGCAGCTTCTCGGCAAACTTGGGGTGTAGTATATCCGGCAATGTGATGCTGAACTCCTCCTCAAAGTGGTCCGCAACGCGCTCGATCGTGTCTGGGGTCAGGTATGTAGGAGCGATGTACTTGAGCAAGAATTCGAGGTCCGCCTCGTCCAGGGGAACGTCGTCGCCATCTTCGTCGTCCTCGCCCTGGGCCGGCACGGGCTTCGCCTGGGGTTGGTCGTGCTGGTCGGGGTTGCCCTGTAGTTGCATCAGGCCGCTCTTCTGGGCGGCCTTCTCCTCGGCGCCCTCGACGTATCCGTCCTCGCCGATCTGGGGGATGTGGAACCACCCGCTGATGGCCATGCGGATGCGCCCCCCATTCTTCTCGAGCTCTTCCTTGGAGGCGGCATGGTAGACCTCCTCGACATCGTGGAACGACTCTCCAGGCTGCACGGCGAAGAAGGACAGCTGATTCCAGGCTGGCGGGATGACCTTGGCGACGTCCGGCAGCGGCGTCTTGGCCACCTCGCCGTCCTTGCCCTTGCGGTCCACCACGGGGAACAGGCGCAGGGCGCCGCCCCATTCGGGCTGCCAGGGGGTGTCCGGATCGGTCAGGTACAGGATGTAGCTGACCTTGCGGGAGCCAATGACGTCGTCGTGGCACAAGAGGTAGCAGCCGGGGGTGTAGACGTTGATGGCCATGTCGGTCTTGCGGCCGCTCAGGGGCCCGCAGTTGGTGATGTGGGAGACGTAGTCGCGGAAGGTCTGCGAGTAGAGGGCGTCGCGCAGGGCGAGGAGCGAGGGCAGCTTGGCCAGGGCGTCATCGTCGAGGCCGTCCAGGTTCGCGAGGTCGCCGCTCTGGTGGATCTTGTAGATGTCGGTCTCCTTGGGGGTGAAGTGGACGTTGGTCTTGATCTCGGAGCGGACGTTGCGCAGGAGGGTGTCGTCGACCAGGCCGGTGATGACGCTGTGCTTGTACGGGCTTGACGAGGCGTATTGCGACGTGTACTTGTCCAGGACAGCCTTGTCGAAGAGGCCTTTCTGGAACCGCGCTTGGGCATCGTCGTCGCTGAGAGCTAGGGGAGGGAGGTCAGCGTCGCGCCGGGTTGAGGACGAGAGGCGGAAGTACTGTTCTTGGACCGCTTCTTGGACGGCTTCTTGCCGGCGGCGGGGCCGGTGGCCTTTCTCTTCATTGTGAGGGTTCAATTGAGTTGCGGGCACAAAAATGTGAAGATTTAGGGAGCGTATGAGCAGAGGAAGGAGCTCCCAGAAATGGGCTGATATCGAGATGAAATACAGCGGTGTCCCAGGGCAGAAAGCCGCTGTGGGTCTCGAAACTTTTCACCCCACCCTCTCGTTAGAATATTAGATCCCTGTCCATGCCCTGTTTCCCTGCTGATCGGTCTCTCTCCCATTCGCTTTCCAAATCGCGACCTGACTTCAAGAAGCTGCTGCATGACGCCCGAAGCGCCGGTTCTGCTGTGTCTCTCAGCGGCAGTGGGCGCCAAACACGCCGTCTCCTGCGTCTTGCGGTAGCGGGGGCTTATCATTCATGCCATATGCCCTCCATCGCTCATCCTCGGCGCGACCTATATGTACTTGTACTAACTCGCGCCGAGCTGCAGCCACTCCACCCCGGCGGTTGCTGGCTCCTGTTGGCTCCGATCTTGTTAAGCATCGACGCCTGTTTGGAGATGGCTGAAACAGCATGAACAGGAACCAACAGCAGAATGAGGAGCGGCTGCATGGAGTCGTCGGCGGCTACTCGATGTGAGATCGCCGATCGCTGCATTGCCAAGTCTGTTCCTCAGGTTGGATATGCAAGTCGCTCGAGAGCTGAATCCACCAAGGCGGTTCTGTCAGGGCTCGGTCTCAGGGGCTGGAACTGGCATTTCGCGACAGGAGTTTGTCAGCTCCTGATGCTCAAAGTATGCCGCCCACCTTCGGCTGCCGAGCTGGCCCGGAGCTGGCCGGTCTACCGTCCGGTGGAGCCGGTTTGCCCCACCTCCCCGAGGCCCGAGGCCGTGGGTCCTAATCCCGCACCGGATCCGGGTTGCTTCGGCTAGGGGGTGCCTTATTCTCTTCTTTATCATTCCCAGATCAGGTTCTACACAGTATAGGGTCTTGGCAGCCCCAATTCTTCCTTCTGTCATCACCCCTCGTTCCCTCTCATCCACCTCAGTGACCTCACCATGGCCGCCGCCTTGGACTTGGACGAAGTGAGGGGGAACTTCCCCGCATTGGCCGGAGAGCAGGTGTATTTCGACAATGCCGGAGGAAGCCAGACGTTGGGGGCAGTAGCTGAACGGTATGGAGCGCCCCGGGGCCCCTTCTCTCGAGAGTGAGGAGTTAATGATTGTACAGCGTTCGAGACTACCTCCTGAACACCAATGTCCAGCTCGGAGCCAGCTATGCCACGGGCAAGAAGGCCACAGACCGCTACAGCGAGGGCTATGCCGCCGCCGCAAAGTACATTGGTGCCTCGAGAGAGGAAGTTGGTGTGTGCCCTCATGAGTGTTGCAGAGCGTAGTCTCACAAGACCCAGTGCTCGGCCCATCCACGACCCAACTGTTCCGCAATGTCTCGTATGCCTTGCGCTTCCAAGAAGGCGACGAGATAATCGTCTCGGCCATCGACCACGAGTCCAACATCGCACCATGGGTCGACCTGGCCGAGCGCCAGAAGCTGGTCCTCAAGTGGTGGAAGCCCAACCCAGCCGCCCCGGACGCCAGAACCAACCCGAAACTGCTCGCTTCCGACCTCCCCTCTCTCCTGTCTAGCAAGACCCGGCTCGTCACCTGCACGCACGCCAGCAACATCCTCGGCACGATCCACGACATCAAGGTCATCGCCTCCACCGTCCACAACCACACCCCCAACGCCATCGTCTGCGTCGACGCTGTGGCTTACGCCCCGCACCGCAAGATCGACGTCAAAGACCTCGGCGTCGACCTGTACTCCTTCTCCTGGTACAAGGTAACCCCTCTCCTCCACCCCCCACCCACCCACCACCTTTAACCCGTATTAACAACCCCCCTCAGGTCTACGGCCCCCACCTCTCCCTCCTCTACACCTCCCCCCTCGCCCTCTCCCACCTAACCTCCCTCGCCCACTTCTTCAACCCCCAAACAACCCTCGAAAACAAGCTCGGCCTCGCCGCCGCAAGCTACGAGCTCGTGCACGCCCTGCCCGCCGTGGCAGACTACCTCGACGGCACCAACCCCCACACAAACAAATGGGCCGGCATCGTCGCCCACGAAGCACGGCTCCAAAAGACCCTGCTGGACTGGCTCACCTCTCGACAAGACGTCACGGTGCATGGGGAGAAGAGCGCCGACCCCGCGGCGAGGGTGCCGACGGTGAGTTTTACTGTGCGCGGGTGGGGGTCGAGGGAGGTGGTTGAGCGGGTGGAGCGGGTGACGGATGGGTTGGTTGGGTTCCGGTGGGGGGGGTTTTACTCGGAGAGGTTGGTTCGGGAGGTGTTGGGATTGGGGGAGGATGGGGAGGGGGTGGTCAGGGTTAGTATGGTGCATTATAATACTGGTGAGTTCTGGATGGATCAGGCCCTCTCTCTCTCTCTCTTGATTGGAATGTTTGGCTGACGTGGTGCTGGGCAGTGGATGAGGTGGAGAGGTTGATTGCAGTTTTGGAAAAAGTGTTGGGTGAGAGGAAGTGAGCGCTGGTATACGCAAGTTTGGATTTCGGAGGCTGGTCGTCGAGGATGCTGACTGGAGCGGGCGTGGTTCCCATCGATGAGTATGTAAGTCAGGTTCGCCACATCCAAATGAAGGCCGCTTTGGTCAGATGGTATGGCAATGGGGATCTCTGCCGCGGTGAGGGCTGCTCCCTGGGATAATATTGAGCTTGTCCGTTCGATCGCTGTAAGTAAAACCCCCCCCTTGGGTTTTCGTAGCCAGTTGCTTTCTCTCCGGACATGGAGGGCTCTAGCTGGCGAGCTTTTTGGGGTTACTCCCTTTTTCAGCTTCTTGAATCCTAGTTTTGCACAGTATCCCATGACCACGGGCCCGAGTGTTGGTCTTGGACATGTATTTACTCGCACCGCAACACAGGTATCTATCAACAATCAGACCTCGCTCCTTTTAGCATGCAAATGTATATCCCAGCCTATAACTTCCCACCCCGCTTGTCGACCGCCTCCCGCAGCAACGCAATCACCCCCGCCGGGTCCTGGGCCCCAAACACGGCGCTCCCGGCAACAATGACATTCGCCCCGGCATCCGCGGCCTGGTCGATGGTGCCCGGGCCCAGCCCGCCGTCCACCTCGATGTTCAGCTCCGGGTACCGCTCCCGCAGCGCCTGCACCTTGGGCAGCTCCGACGCCATGAACTTTTGCCCGCCGAACCCGGGCTCGACCGTCATCACCAGGACCATCTGCCGCCCCTACTATCAGTGCCTATCCGAGGGGTTGTGTGGAATGGAGGGGACCTACATCCGGCCGTTCCGCCTCGTCGGCGCTGTCCAGCACCTCGTACAGCACCTCCGCTTTCGTGGCGGGCTTGATGGCGATGCCGGCCAGCATGCCCTGTTGGTGGATGTAGCGGATCAGCTCGCGCGGCGACGTCTTGAGGTCCGAGTGGGCCTCGGGGCTCTCGGCGGCGGACGAGTTCACAGCGGCCTCGTAGTGGAAGCAGTAGAGGTCGCAGCCGGCGGCCTTGAACTCCTTGACCCATTTCTTGGGCTGCACAAGCATAAGCCGTGTTGGTTATTTATTCAATCCGGCGGTTGGAGGGGGGCAGGGACGGACCTCGGCGATCATCATGTGGCAGTCAAAGGTGCCCTTGCCGTGGCCCTCGGTCGGGCGGTCGACGTGCGAGCGGATCTTGGCGACCACGGGCGGGCCGAAGGTGAGGTTCGGGACGAAGTGGCCGTCCCTGGACGACAAAGATCATGAGCCTCTGGTGCATCCTCTCCTTCTTTATTGACCTACATGATGTCGACGTGCAGCCAGTCGGCGCCCTGCTCAATGGTGCGCGAGCATGCTGCGCCCAGGTCGGCAAAGTCTGCCGAGAGAATCGACGGCGCGATGATCGCTTTGGGCGCCATTGTTGCTGCGGGAGTCGGCTTCTTTGTAGATGCTCAAGCAGCTCCAGATGGGACGGGGTTGAATTTCCCTCGAGCTCAACTTTGGATGTTTAGCGGGGACGGGGCAGCATGACGCGGGGTCTCTTGGCATCTGCTTGGCGAGACAGGGAACAGCTGCCGGGATTATTAGTGGGTCCAAGGGTCTGATCCGCCCTGACATCACTCAACCCTTCTGTAGCAGCCCCCAACAAATGCATCGTGAGATCTATCTCATTGAGCTCGGGCTTCAACTTCATCAACTAATTAACAGCTTTCCCGCTCACAAAAGCGGCATCATGAGACTCATCACAGAATCTGAAAGGTGAACAGTAAAAAAGAAAAGAAAAACACCAAAATGGCCTCCCTCCTCTCGTACGTGCCGCTGGTCAACCGGCTGGTGGCCCCCCGCGATGAGCCCCGGGCCATCGACCTCCCGCCCGTCGAAGTGCACAGCGTCGAGGCAAACCCCGACAAGAGACCGCGCACGCTCAAGCACCTCCTGAAAGCAAACCATGTCAACCACGCCATCATCTACCACAACCTGCAGTTCGACAACCACATGCCGCATATCCTGTGCTCGGCCTACCACCTCGGCGCCGAGCCCCAGCAGCTGTACCACATCTACGACGAGGAGGCAAAGACCCTCGAGCCGTGGACCGACTCGCCCGCCGAGATTGCCGAGGACGACTGGCGCGACTTTCTCGGCGACAAGCGGTTCCAGCGCGCCTACGTAGACTTCTTCGAGGACGCCCTGGCCATGAACCACGCCTACAACTGGAAGCAGGTGATCCAAGAGTACATGTTGAAGGGCGACGAGCCCCTGATCAACGGGCTCATCGGCGGCCGTACGCTCCCCTTCCCTACCCTCCCCTTCCCCCGCGCCCCACCACCCAACCATCCCACTAACCCCCCTCCCAGTCGGCCACCCCCTAATCCACCTCGGCTACGCCTACGAGTTCGACAGCCGCGAAATCGCCATGGAAGCCCTGGGCCTGGCCGCAACGCAGTACAACTTCCTGCACAAATACCTCGACGACCCGTCCTACACCCGCCCCCCACCCCCTTCCTCCTCCTCCACCTCCCCGCTCGCCCTCCTCAATAAGCTCGCCTCAGACCCCCGCTTCGACGGCCTCTTCAAAGAACCCGGCTTCGCCAACATCGACCCACTCTTCCACAAACACGAAGCCCTCATCCTCGAGTACTGGAACGCCTGGGACCTGCCCTCATCCTCGCCAGATACCGACCCAACCGCGCTCTTCCGCGAATCCCAGGAGGCCGCCGTCGCGCTGCTGGTCGCCACCGTCCGCCCGGGCACACACGCGTACAACTTTTTTGTCGTGCACGTGCTGACGACCAGCCATGCCGTGCGCATCCTGCTGCCGCTGCTTCCCCCCAAGTTCCATGTCAGTTTGGTTCGGCAGTGGTGGCTGCTCGCGCTGGCTGTGTATATTGCTGAGCTGAGGCCCAGGATTGATCCGGATTATGTGCCGCGGGATCTGAAGGGGAGGGGGTGGAAGTATGTGGAGCAGAGGGCGCTGAGTTCGGAGTGGAAGACGGATGCGCATTTTGTGAAGGGTGAGTTTGAACTTTTTTTTTTTTTGTTTTTCTGAGGCGGTTAGGGGAGTTTTTATAAGTGTTTTGCTGACTAGGGATAGGTATTCGCGCCATGAGGGAGGCGGCTAGGACGTGGGGGGATGTTCATGAGAGATATCTTGCTGCGGCGGTGCGGTTTGTGGATGACTTTGAGGGGTGGGTGCATTAAGGGTTGGGTTGGGAGAATGTATTGGGCCTCTGCTCCGATGTTGCTGGGCAATGGGGCAAGGGGCAAGCTCAGTTACGCCGACCAGGACATGGTACGGCAGCTTTACGGGATGAGATTGTCCAACTACTATTACTTTGGGGGAGAAACATCACATTGACATGGAGCAAGCACAACAACCAGGTACTTCCCGCCGCCTCGCCACCCGTCACTCCGTCCTCAAGGCTCCTGTCTACTGCACAATGGATCCTTTTACACGCAGATCCACGCCAACAGCAGCTACAAACAATGACCACCTCAAATCCGACTCCCCGACATCGACATCACGAATCCATTGCCAGCACCCTAACAGCGTATCCAACAACCTAAACCACCCTTTTATCCTTCTTCCTACCAGCGTCTGCCCGCTGGGTATGCATGCCACTTCACATGACTGAAGACAAATGGTCTCCGCCATGGACTCCCAGAAAAATACGAGCCGGGTTGGGTCCCAGCAATTGCAGGCCGGATGTGGCCACAAACGCCCCCTGACACTCTTGGACCTCCCCGTTGACATTCTGCAGCTCATTCTTAACGAGGCATGCGACTACCCGACCATCGCATCGCAGAACCACCTACTGACGCTGTCCGTCTCAGATCACAAAGTCGAACGACCTGAGGTCCTTGCTCTGACCCATTCAGTCCTCTACGGCCTCGCCATTCCACACATCTACGAGCACTTCGACAGGGCGCCGTCAAGCGACACTGTGCGAGCCTTTGCAAGCTGCTCCTAGACGGCACCGTGAAGCTACCCAACGACAACACGCACGCCCTCTACTGCTGGAAACCACCCACCAACATGATGCTATACATCACCAGCCAGCGGCTGGATGAAGAACCAGCGCGATCTGTCTGTCGCGCTGGCGTACAAAGACTGGGTAAGTTCCTGACGGTGTGGTCGTGGATGAGGGGGAGGGGTCGGTTTCGGGTGGGTCGGGGGACGTTGCCGGCTCAAGTTCTGACGGTTCTGACTATAACGATGACGAGGAGGAGGAGGAGACTGCCGATGAGGAGGTTGGGGAGGTTCTTGGGGAAGAAGTCGTGGGGGCGGTAGTGGTGGAGACAGGAGGAGGTGCCGGCGGTGGCGGTACTAGCGCGCCTCCCCCTACGGCTCTGACCTATGGTGAAACCATACTCGCTGCTTTTGCTTCTGCCTCTGCTGTGCTTGCGCCCGGGTTTGGAGTGGTTGGGGATCAGGGTGGGTGGGACGGGGGTGGGGGTGATGAAGAAGAGGATGACGAAGAAGATGGGGAAGAAGAAGAAGAGGAGGAGGAGGAGGACGGTGACGAGGAAGAGGATGAGGATGATGAGTATGACGAGGACGATGATGGGTTTGTTGAGCCGGGGGCCGGAGGGGTCAAGTTCAGCTGAGGGAAATCTTGTTCTATGACGACGAGATTGACAATTTCCGGGCGAGGCATGGGCGGTTGTGAGCGGTGTTTTCTGTTCTTCTGCGTTTGATCTGGCCTGCCCTGGTTGGGCTTGGGAGAGGTTGGCTTTGGGGATGGGGTGCTTCGGTGTTTGCGCGGGTTACTGGGTTGGGCTGGTTGGGCTTGATACCTGGCGAAGGGATGGCGCATGATGGGATGAGATAGCGGATGGTCTCCTGGTCCTGGCTTGATTTATCTGGCTTTGTTGGAGTTATAGGTACCATAGATCGTATATCCCGTAGCGTTTGAACTTGCATTTTAATACATGGTTGTCTTATGAATGATGTTTGGGTGATCTTTTGCTTGCTCAAGGGAATAACGACACTTCGGTGATTTGGGCCCTTACTATGTCGTTCTTCTTTGTTTGAGTATCGTGATAAAGTCGTTTTCTTCAACTAACTACACGGGATGGCGTGGTCTCGTTCGGCCTAGTGTGGTGTTTGGACTGGACCATGCTCAGGCCAATGGGTGTGGTTTCCTTTTCTACTATGTGCAGTACGAGCCACCCCTTTCCACCTCTTCTACCATGGAATGTACCGTGGCATTGAGCTTTGGATAAGGTAGTGAGGTGATGAGACAAAGGCTGCCTTGTCGCTGAGCTGCGTGTTGTTGGTTTGCTTGGGGTCGTTAAACTGCAACACTGGGCTCCTGGTTACACTTTAACTCCCGTGCTTCAGTAGTTCTGGAATAAAACCCCGTCATCAAGAAGAGAAGCCAAGGGCTGTTGTAACGGATAGTTGGGAATGTGGTGATCGGGAGCAGGGAGTCATGGGTGGTAACTGTGACGGCCCTTGGGAAACACTTCAGGAAGATGCTCTTCTCTACATCAAGCTAGGCTCTGGTCTTTTTTCGCACTCGTTCTCGTAACATTCTTGTTTGCTTGAGGAGTTTGGTTTTACGCTGCTTTGTTTGGATCACATTGTCTGTCAGGACACGAAAGCTTCAGTCAAGCATGGATGGAGGGTAGCACCATATATTACAAGCAACGTAAAGACCGGAGTCAAAGAGAAGGACGAAATTCAGCTGTGTATATGCTCCCAATGCAGCATCTGCTACTTCGCTTCCATTGGTAAGTGACGCAGTGTAGTTCAGGGGGTGTTGCGCATTAGGGGCCTCCATCTTCGTTTGTTCTAAATTTTACCTGTTTGTGCGTGGGAAAAGGTATGGAGAGCTCGACAAACTTACAACCAAGCAACGTAATGCACTTCACGTGCAGCCTCCATACATCAAGTGCCGCAGATGGCGAGAAATGCTCGCCAGACCTTCCACACCTCAGCGCCGAGGCCGGAGACCTCGCGGGGCCGACAAGACAAAGAAACTTCCGCCGGAGGGCAGACCAGACCAGGCAAACGGGCCGGGCAGACAGAGAAATCCGGTCCTTTGGGGCAAAACAGTGCCATCAACCAGAGACAAAAAGTTTAGGGTAGCGTGTAACACAGCCCCAGGCAACCGTTCTTCCTCCACTGGGAATGCTAAGCCCGCATCACCTACGGTACTCGCTGCTTCTATCACGTATGCCTCCACCTTGTGCAATTATATGGCATGGTGTATGGGCGGGCGTCTGTCCTACCGGGTGCTATCCCGGGTCTAGGACTGACATGCAACTATCGAGTCTTTTTACCAAGTCGAAGACGGCTGGGCTTGGGGTTCTGTCTGACAATCCTACCGGACCGGAACAGGAACCGGACGACACCAGGGGCTGCGCCCGCTCCTCGGGGACCTCTCTCGGGGATCTTAATATCAACACGTAAGGAAAGCCCGAGTTGGCGGGAATATACCCGAAATTGTGTCTGGAAGCGAGGACAAGCTTCGAGGAGTGAGATATGCCCTGGTGGTGTTTTCTACGAGTGGCAAGCACGCTCTTGAGCATGTGGCGGAGTGCTGGTTATGTGCATTTCTGCGTGCCCGGAGCAGGATCTGTTGTGTTGACTGGGTGGTTTCCATGGTTCTGGACCTCTTTCTCACGTCTTACAGCCACATACACCAAGCCTCCCCCGATGAAAGGAGTCTGACATCCTCCATGAGAGCTCAGGGGCAGGCACTCAGGGTAACCCCAACCCTCGTCCCCAGTACATACAGATGTTCACATCCGGCGTCAACCTCCAACTTGAAACTGTTCAACGCGGGCCAGAGCATAGTCTACGTTCGACACAACCGGTAGAGGCACAGCTCCCGAGGGAAAGTTTGAGGTTGCCGCGTCCCCGCCGGCTGATCTCGCGAATCTGTAAAAAGAAACCAAGATGTGACGGGGTACACTATCGGGAAGGCCGGCTCCTGGCGGGAGGAGTGACAAAGGAATCGTCGCCGTTGAGAAGGATTCTGAATCCAAGCAAACCTGGTCTAGCCTGAGAAAATATGCCCCAAGGTGGAGAATATGCCCAGCTTCCTCCTCCCAGGCCCAGTCCGTCTGATCTTGGACTTCCGAAAATAGGTGGAAACCGTCTCGAAGTAGCGTCATAACGGGTCTGTGGCGTGGTGGTGGAAGCTGGAAAAGATATCAGATGGAGGATGAGTCTCTGCGTTTCACCAAACACAACAAACGCTAGGAAGGATGACCAAGCTCCCAGATGGGTAGGATTCTTTTCCCCCACTTCCCGAGTACTCATGTCGCCCTTTTCCCACGGCAACCCGACCCGTACCGACAGTCCAAATTAACCTTTTCGACATGTCTTCCCCCAGCCAGCCGGTGAGCGTTCACTGCGCCATTGCATTCACCCACGCGCGCGCAGGGTAGGGAAGGACGCCCCAATCGGAGGGTTTGTACTTTGTCTCTGTGGGGGGGGGGAGACTTGCTGCAGAGGGCCCGCACGGGGTCCCGAATCCTTCGAGCGAAGGGAAGGATTTTGGACGGGAGCACGCATGCAGGGGACACCCACGACCTGGGAAGGAGGAGCAAGTTGACGTTTACTTGACGCACAGCCACGGACGGCAGAACTCCCAGATTCTTCTGTTCGGCCTCCGTTCGGGCGGAGGGGCTCAAGTGTGGGGAGGCGGTTGTTGATTCGAGGTCTCCCAAATAGGGAGGTGTCGTGTCAGCAATGTGTGTGATTGTGAACACATTCTCCGGAGTGTTTCGACTGCTCAGGGGTCGAGGGGAGTGAGAGGTACAGACAGGGACAACCTAGACAGCAATGAACCAGAGGTGCCACCACCAGCCGGGCCCTAATCTCCTTGCCAGTGACGCCGTAGTCCTACGCAGACTGAAAAGAACATTACCTACGAGTGCCAAAGCACTACAGCACATTCACCCCCCAAAGCAACAAGCTAGGACTCCCGCAACCACCGCCGAGCCCGCACGCATCCGCACGGAGTCCTCCAACCCACCCCCTATCCATCCCACATCCCTTCCTCTGCCCAAGTCAACTCAACTCAATCTCAACCCGCGCCCGCGCCCGCAGACCTCTGACAACTCTCCCAAAACACATACACAACATACACGACCCGACCTACCCTTTCCAGCCGAGTCAGCTTTGCCTTGCCTTGCCTCGCCTAGTGTTTTCGCTGACACCGGCAGGGCAGCCCATACCCTCTGGACCGCAAAGTGCCTAGTAGTTAGGGGAGTCGATTCCTTCTGGAAGATTCCCCCACGTGCCCCGCCACGCACGCGCTGGGAACAAAATCTTGTCCTGGTTCGGTACCAGGCTGTTTTGGGCGCGGGGAGAGAGAGCCGTGTGCATGATTTGAGGGAATCCTTCGGCCAGGCAAGCAAGCAACTTGAAGCTAGCTCGGCCTTGACGACAGACAGACAGAAAGAGTGGGGAAATGGAGCGCGGAATGGTTTACAGGTATCCATGTCACGGGGTTGTTGAATCTACTGTGTATGCTTGGTTGCTGAGCAGAGATTACGGGAAGGGATGGGGGGTTTAGGGGCCGGAGGCACAAGGTTAAGGCCCGTCGGAGTCTTTGGGTCAGTAGTGTCTGCGAAAGACGTGGTAATAAGAAGTCGAGCATGGCATGCAGGGGATGATAAATAGATAGATCCAAAAAGAGGCAACAAATTAAAACATGTGCTCCGGGGGGTGGGCGCCGTGTTTTGCAGTGCTCCGCTAGAGTGAGTGCTCAAGATAAGTCTGTCTAGGACGACACGGCAACCCGATCATGGTCTCGAGATGCAACGTTCAGTCTCAAAAAGTACACAAGCAAGTACCCTCGGAAAACTGATTCGCTGCCGCCAGCCGGGTACAACACTCGGATCGTGCCGTGGCCGTGGCAAGCGGATGATCTCTGTGTCGCAAGGAAGAGATACCTAGGTGAGGTACATGTAGCTTTCAAGGAGCGGGACCGTGTTGCCAAAACCACCAGCAGTCAAGAAACGAACAACGACAACAACCGACATCGAGTCCGAGCTTGACTCTCAAAAAGGGATATAACAAGTCGTCTACCCCCCACAACCATTACCACCGCCACGTGAACTTGGTGACTTGTTATATCCCAATCGGTCAAACCCCGGCGCCACAGATGAGCAGGCTGACGATAACACAGTCAGCGGGAGCGCGAGCAAGCAAAGGAAGCGCGCGGGGCGGAGCCGGGACATTTCCCCCAAAGCAGTCCCCGTTCCCGTTCCTGGCATGTCATAAGGCTGAGCCCCCCCCCGCCCGGCCGTCCACATAATCTTCGCGATCTTGCATCGCTAGCGGCGGCGGCGGTGACGGCGGCAGGACGGTGCCACAACAAAGTCTTGTCTTTGCTGGTTTTACCACCCCCGATGCAAGGTTCCTGCGTTTGTGCGCGCGCAGGAGCAGGAACAGTAGGGAGGTTACGCGACACACAAACATGAAGCTAGTAGGGGAGGACAAATCGCGTGCTGACCGCACGGCGATGTGACCATGTGGCTTGCTTTGCACTGGTCAGATCAGCTGTATGTCGCCCCCCTCGGTGCGACATACAAAGGGGGGGACATACAATCCGATATCGATGGCTTTTTCCCTGTATCACGTGTTTTTCCGAGAGGCATGAAGAAGTAATTTCGGCGTTGACGCGTTGAAATAGGGGACAAGTTGCGAATCCCGAGGGCTCCGGGCCGGGGGAGTCGGTCCTCGGACTCGGCCATCTCGGACTCGAGAAGTCGGAGATCATGCTGGAGCGCCGAGTTACCGCACGCACGCACGTACGCACTGCGAATCACGGCTGAGAGTCTGGGGGTAGTGATTACGGCATCTCCTGACGATATGCGGGCAATTGTTAAGAGGGGTTCTCTCTCTCTGGGTTCATACATGCCGCCCAAGTTTTGTGATTGCCGTGTTCCGTCCAGCGCGCCCGGGGTCTGTTACGCGGGGCTGCCGCGAACGCAGGCAGGGGCGCGGCGGGATCCTAGGGCTGGTGTTACCGAACTTTCTCTTTGCAACGCAGAAGGCAGAGAAGGCCAAAGGAACAGCTCCAAACCCGCCCGATGTCCCATATGAGAGATCTGCTATCTGGATTATCTCGATCGGAGACGGCCTTGGCATTTCTCCGTGTGAGGGACGCATGGCTGGATGTGGTACGATGAGAACCAACTGCTGTTGTGGAACTTGTGGCATCGAGATGTCGGTCCATCGACGGCCGGATTCGGCGGTGAACTCCGACTAGCGGCGAGAAAGCGCACGAATGGGGGACTGCTGACAAACCGTTTGACTCCCAAAGCCCCGAGGATGTTTCATGTGGGGAGAGCAAGATGTCATGTTGCTCAAGACCCTTGCTGCTGCCCTACAGGGCTGAAGGATTGTGAAGAAGCTTCTGACGTCGGCGAGGCAGATCATCGGACGAGCAAGCCGACAATGTCCAGCTGTCGAGCTGACTGCACGGTGCTTGCTGAATCTGCTACCGGGCATCATTATTGGCCTGATTGCAGACGGAAGCCCTCACGGGAGCTGTGGTGCGACCCATGCCTTTGTCGCTATCCAAGGCGAGGGGTTTCGCCTTGGTGATGGAGAACCCCACCTCATGGGGCAGAAGGAGATCACGTAGCGGCGGGGAATGGGTTCAGCAGCGATCTTCTCTCTTGCGTATCCTCTGATTGGCGAGTGGAAGCGAAGATGCCGTCATGCTCTGGCCGTTCGTTGCGTGCCAACTTGTTGATCTCCAGGTGAGCTGCTGCGTTACCGTCGCAGTCGGTGCGGGGTGTCGGCCCCGCTGCCACGACTGAGAGTGTGTATGGATGCAAGCACTCTGCAGATGCATGTAACTCGGCCGGATAGGGTCCAAGTTGCAGAGGAGAGTCGGTGAAGCTAACAGGCGCAGCGTTGGCGGCAATGAGCGAATAACGGCCCAGCGCACATGCGAGTCCGCCTGATACGAGAAGACGGTGGGCTCGAGGGGCGAGTAGCGGGCGAGGGGAAACATCGTTCGCCGGTTTGGGGGATTGTTGCTTCTCGAAGTGGGCTTTGGGTTTGTCAGTTGACGCGCCCTTGATGCAGATGTGCGGCGTCGAGCGTGCGGAGAAAGACGGTCTGCCACGATTCTGTGTCCTCGGACCGAAGGAAGACGATGGCGTGTGATCTGATTCTGTCTGACCAGGAGGGAAGCGAAAAAGAACAAGTCTGGGAGCAAGAGAAGAAAATGCCAGTTAGTCGACTCTCCGGTTAGCCGAGGAGTTAGTTCATTGCGACTGTCGACTTGAATTTGCACAAATGCCAGTGCAGCAAAGCCGACCAAGCCCAATTCTCTATTTTTTTTTTTGCACACGCAGTTCTGTTATTACGAATTGGCGCGAGTGTTCGGCCGAGAACGATGGAACTGGAAGGTGTGGCGCCCGGACCCGAGATCAGCTCGGCACCGGCAAACCTGGAAGTCACGCCCGGTCTCCCGTGCGCAGCCTGCCGTTTCCGTGGCCAGCAAGCGCGGCCGGGATCGGGCCCAATCGGAAGAATTAGTCCCACGCCATGCCCGTCCCGGCAAGCCATCTTGGCCCCCACAGCACGCTTACCTTGGCGCCGGGATTTTCGGAAAGCCACCATCCCTGCCAGTGGTCTCTGCACCTTCCCGGCGTGTGTTTGCTGAGAAACGAGAACTTGTGCGTTGGAGACGATGGGTGATGATGTCTCACCGCCCTGGGCAGCCACATCATCCATCAGCCATGCGTGATTTCATGACGACGGTCGATAGTTCATCCTGGAACGCCTTCCAGCTGCCGTGATGTGCGCGCTTGATTGGCGCGCCGGCGACCCTCGAGACTAGCGCCATGCATCGATATGCGCGTTTGGTGCGTGATCCGGCTGCAAAGGGACGACACGATGGCTCCAGGCGGCTGTCATTGGGCTGGTTAGCCGCCAAAATGCAGCCACCACATGGTGCATGCGACGCCAGCGCGCCGTCTGGGCCATCTCTGCAGGCGCCGTGCAGGAGGAGAGGGTGGGGAGGACCTGAGCTTGGAGGGCGAGAGACAGGAAGAACTTCAACAACGATGGGAGGAGAGAGGCCAGAGGAGAGCCAACCGAGGGGGGGCTGCCAGTTCTGTCTCTCCCGAACAGCCCCGCCAGTCGTGGTCGTCGACTGCTCGGCACCGGCGGGCTTCACCCAGCAGCACAGCCCTCGAGTCGGCGGCGTAGGGCGTTTCTGAGACAAATTGACACAGTGCTGTGCCGCCGCGGTCCCAAGTTTTGGGTTCTCACTGGCAATTCCACGCCGCGTGCAAGAGTCCGATTTCTGAGATCGGCTTCCGATATGGGCTGATGGCTGGCGGAGATTGCCATCAGGCAGCAGAATAAAAGGCCGCTAAACCCCAAGGGTTGTGGCGCGCCCCTGACACCAGCCCTGTCCCAAAACGGGCTGAGGCTCGTGCCGGGACGGTCCCTGTCCACGACTTGCTGTTTAAGCCACACCCCTCGAGCCCGCCTTTCTCGACGCCCCTGGTTCGTGCGCCCGATGTGGTACTTTACCCGATGCGCGGAGAGAGATTGGGGTGCGCCAACCAGTCCCCGGGTGTTGCGTTGGCTTGTAGAATATGTAGCTTGTTGAAAGAGGGAGGTGCCCCGCGGAGGTCAAGAGCTGGACTTCTTTTTGTCTCTGCGATTCTTTGGGATTAGCGCGGATGTCCTGGATCCGGGAGCACGGTTGGAGGGGCCGTGGTGCAACGTCGGAGTCCCACGGCCACGGTCCAGTGGCTTGCTGTTGACCGATGAACGGCGGGGCCTTTGTGCTGGCCCTGGTTGCGTATTCCCGCCGGCGGCGGGAAACGGGGTCTTGCAAAGAGGCAGATACTAGTGCCGGGATGGCGACTTGGGTGAGACTGCCCGCGCATGCTATCCAATCAGTGCCTCATTGCATCAGACTGGCCTGCTGCTTGTGACGCTCTGGCTCGTCGAGTTAGTTTTCATCAGCTCAGCAGCGTAGCATTCGAACACATCAGTTGCGGACCAGATACCTACGATAGTTAGCGGATCTCGAAATGTCAAAGCAGGGAACCAGCTCACTGCACCGGAGGTCGGCACGACGGTCAATATGCCGCCCTCTCACCACGTGGAAGTTCCGCCAATTTGACCCGACTACTTCCGTCGTGCACCGGATAGCCGCAGTGACTCTGACTGCGCCGTCGTTGAATGAGCAAAGTGCCAACTAAACGACACAGACGGCCATCTGAAAACCGAGACAACAGCGCTCGCCGGGCTCTTTCCCAAGCCCGAGTGTGTGAGATCGCCCTCTTGTGCCCACGTGCTTGACTGGTCCCCAGCATGCACACAACCTGGTCCCGGGAGGAGCAATAAACGGCCACGACAAGCGCCGGCGCTAGGTACGAGAGGCATGTCAGACGGAACTCGCCCGGTCATTGGGCCCTGTTGCCGTTTCAGCGGGGGACGGGCCACCCGCGCGCTGGCGACTCAGCACTGGATAATGGTGTTTGGGGGGCTGCCCAGGAAAAAAAAAATGGCTCCAGCAAATCTCAAGTGTTGCCGTGTTAGGCAGGTCAAGCGTTTAAGTCCGCTCTCGTCTATTTTAGCGGGAGGGACGTGGAGATCGGTGGGATCTGCGACCCGCCAGAGGGCCCAGGAAAAGTGCCGTCAAGCAGCCAGGTCCCGGGCCACGCTCCGTTGCCAACGGCCGCGTGCCCGCGCTGGCTCCCAACTTCCAAGGTCCCATCCAGGTTGTCCCAGACAATGATGCGTGGGCGGTGCGATACCGGTATCAGCAGGCCGTACCGAGAACGGAACAGATGTTGTGCAGGCGCTTTCTCCGAGACAGGCGGCGGTGGTGGAGGTGGTGGGAGAGTGCCGCACAGGAGCAGACTCTGGCGCGCTGTGCCGGACCCTGGCAGACGGCGCTGGCTTCCAGAATTCCAGAACAACCCAAGAGAAAACGCTGACGACGACGCGCCAGTCGCACCAAAAAAGGCCCGGCGTTGCAGAGGGGGAGGATTGGCTGCTTGGCATTCAACTCGACTTGGCCGTCAAGGTAACCCACCCCCAGGTCTCGCTAATTACAACTTTGCGTCAAGTGCGTGCCCGGGGTTGTCGCACAGGACAGGATCCAGTCCGGCGACGTCGCTTGGGCGCCTCATCAATCACAGCGCGCCAAAAGCCAGCCCCCGCGGAAAGCCTTGCGAAAAGTGGTGGCCTGGCTGCGCCTACCCCGTAGTTGCATGCCCACCAACCGCGACCCGGCAGAGAGAGACGCGCGGGCCTCATTTGTGAGGTCGCTTCGCCCGCCCACCCAACACGAATGCTTGCCGCCAGTGCCCGTGCACCCCTCGCCTGAGGCACGCCGATTCGTGGATCACGCTCTGATAAGATAAACGCATGGAGTTAAGCGGGCAAGAGCAGCCCGACCCGATGACAGGGTTCCGCATCCTTCGACCGCTTACTCCGTAAATCTGGCAGCTTCATCTCAATCTCGAGCACCGATCGCCTCGAATTGTTTGCCCCCGCTCGCAAAGTCAGCCTGTTTCCCGCTTTGGGTGAAAGAATGGCATCACCTCACATCACCCTCCTCTTGACGGTGGCACAGGGCATCGTCAACCAGCATCAAGTCGATGCGTTGGAGTGCTGCAGACATTCTCAAGTTTCAAACTGCTCTGCTGGCCGTTGTCTCGTGCGGCTTTGTCATCTGCCCCCAACCTGCAAAGGTGGCCCCCCCTGCTGTCTTCTGATCCTGCCCCGTTATGCGATTGCCCCTCTGGATTCGCACTCCTCGCGCATCCCTGTTCCAGAAGTCCCGCACGTCGACCGTCGGGAGAGGGCGCCGTCTGGAGCGAAGAAGCAAGAGGCGATGGCGCCAGGCGTGAACAAACGCCAGCCGCACAAATCGAGAAAACAGCCGCGAGGAGGTCGCTTTGCGCGTCTATCGGCAAACACTCTCGCCATGGCTTGCGGCAGACCCTCGGAAGGACGGCCGTGAGCCGCGCCATGTGTGGGCAACGTGCAACACTAGAGCGTGGGCATGGCATGGGTCGAAGTAGCACCCAGAGGCTCCTTACCGCTTCTGTTCGGCCACGGCACATTCAACCTCAGCAGTTCCAAAGCACAGCGAGCGGCACAGCTGTCCAAGGCGAACCTGAGAAATGCTGGAGCCTAAGAGCAGCCACGGTCGTTTCGCCCCCGCCGCTCCGCCGGCCTCGCCCATGCTCCTCCTGTTCGGGGCAGCGCCCAATGCTGTGCTGCTTCACAAAGGGACAACCACAGACAGTAGACGCGCCCCTGGCGGGTAAGGTAGGTAAGGTATGTACATTTACGCACTGAACCTCCAATACGCCAATACGCACCGCTTGCTTCTGTTGCCGGTACGACTTGTTTCCCGATCAATAGCTCACAGACCACGACCCACAAAGTCGCCGTATGCAGCTTTCCAGGGCCAACGCTCCCCATTTTCCCCAGCACGGCCGTTGACAAGACCGCCCAAACCACGGGGTAGGGAAGAGGATGGATGGGGAGGGGCGTGTGTTTCCCCCTGTTGGCCCTGGACACGCCCCCCCCCCCACCCACTCCCCCCCCGTTGCCCAGCCAAGACCCCGGTCCGTACCATCCCTGTCACGGCCCTGTTCTCTCTTGTTGTCCACTTACATGCATGTTCCTTGCCCGCCGGACGGAGTATGTACACACTCTAAATCACCCCCGGCTAACGGTGCTCTTGCCCTGGCCGGGCCCCCCTCCCCTGGCACCCACGGCACCACCACGGCATTGTGGGGATTGTACTGCCTCCTCAACTTATAAGCTTAGCTCGTCCGGGCCCTTCTCCACGACCTTTGAGGCTGAGGGTGCATTTGACATTCAAGCTACCCCAAAGATAGATCTACGGCGTCGTCGAAATCTTGTTACCTGGACGCCGCCTCGATCGGGTCCATCGCCAACCTTCTCTCCAGTTCATATAAGTCGTCGCGCGCCGTCGTCAGAAACATCACCGACACCACTTAAGCAGCCAACGTATGTACCTGTTCAAGTCTTCCCAGTCCGTCGTAACACACACACACCGACCCCCGAGGAAGAAGATGGACTCGACCTACTCAAGCCAAGCCTTCGACATCACTTACTCACACACGCCCAGGTCGAGAGCCGGCAGTGGAGTGTCCACAACAGAAGGACTGCTACAGAACCTGCATCTTGCCGAGACGCCATCATTCGAGACAGGGTCTTATACCACCAGCAGACCTCCATCCTCGCGGGGGTTAGCCTCGCCCGCATACTTAAGTCCGAGCCTGTCCCACTCGCCGGGCTACCTGTCCACCCCTCTCTCTCAACACCAACAACCCTTCCCGCCTCTGTCATCCGAAGCCGTGGTGTCGGACGCCGAGTGGTTCGAGACGGAGCAATCACAAACCCAAGGCGCACCACTTCTCAGGCTACAACCTGCACACGACCAGCTCGGAGCGTCATCAGCATCACCTCCGCTGTCCTCCATCGAGACCGACACTATGAGGTACGGCTCCTGTCGGCCCACGACACACCCCCCTTCCACAGCTGCTGACCGCCGGAACAGTACCGTCGCCGTTTCGTACGACCCGACGTTCAACATGGGCCCCAGATCATCCTTCACCTGGCCAGGTACGCCACCCCGCATTCTTTTCGTCCCGTGGTCCGAGTTCGGTGCTTACGGGAAACAGTGATGGAATCCAGCAATGGCCTCATGCCCCCCCATGATCTCAACCCCTACGGCTCCGATGCCAGCCTTACCCCGCCGAGCGGGTCACGATCCGTCACAGCAAGCCCTCCGAGGACGACGCTCACCGCGGAGCAGCGGGAACTGAAACGGCAACGAGACCAAGCACGCCACAACTCCAAGATGCAAGCTCGCGGCCGGAGGGCAGACAGCGGTTCTTCTTCGGTCTACTCGCCGCCCGTCACCTTGGCCGACATGACGACGGGTGCTTCGAGCATGCCCGTGTACACGACCGCGCCGTCACAGATCTCCCTGCTCGCCGAACCGTCAGCGCCGCACTACCTGCCGCCCTTTTCGCCACCGCTGCAGGACCAAAACCAGACGACCATGTTTGCGAGTTCCTACCCTTCGCAATCCTACATGCCCGACTACGGCTACCCGCCATCGACGGCCCCGAGCTTGCCGTCCCACTATGGGTATGTCCCTCGGCCCATAAGCTCCAACAAAAAGAACTCAAGACTAACCTCAACCGCACAGCAGGCCCCTCGTACAAGACCCGAGCCTCGGGATGTACCCAGTGCCCCCCATCATCCCCCCGGGGCCTCCGGACGCAAGCGGCCAAGTCAGAGTGGTGCACAGCCGGCCGAAGCCGCAGTGCTGGGAGCATGGGTGCAACGGGCGGCAGTTTTCGACTTTCAGCAACCTCCTCCGACACCAGCGGGAAAAGTCAGGGCAGGCGGCCAAGGCGACGTGCCCGAACTGTGGCGCCGAGTTTACGCGGACGACGGCCAGGAACGGTCACCTACTACACGACAAGTGCAAGAAGAAGGGCTCCAACTAGAACCGATGCCACGATTTATTCACCCAACACGCATCTCCTCCTGCGACTCGAGCGGCAACCCCCGACGGCCACTCCAGCGCGCCTTTTCCTCCTTTTCCTCGTTTCTCTTCTTTCGGGCATTGTACAAATCCTTTTGGGCATGGGAATCATTTTTTTTTTAGCCGCAGGGCTGCCTTTCGTTTTGGGGAAGTTGTATTTACTCTGCTTGGGGCTCTGTTGCTAGACTTTGGGAGGTGGTTCAACCTCGGGCTTTACATCATGGAAGGAATGGGAAATACCAGGCACATATTGGGCGAAAAATTGTCGTTCGTTTTTTATTATCCTCGCTTATACCATAGCGTCACGACGGGGGCATTGGGGGAACAGGACGGGAGAAAGCCTTGTTACTGCTAGTATAGTATCTATTGATGCCGCAAAGGCGAAGTTTCACTCAGATCAAATCATTCCCCGTGCATGGTCAAACAAAGCCCAAATCCCAGAGCCGGCCAAAGATTCCAAGCTCATATCGCAACTTCCAGGTCACGTCGTCGGTGCGCCTGGGGTAAGCTTAGCTCCTTCCGAGTTCCGAGTCCCTGGATGGCCTTGCTCCGCTCGGTCACAGACGGGAGTAGAAGGCGGAAGGAGCAGATCTGAGTCACCTCCCGGGCTCTCACGAGCCCAAACCCCACACGGACCTCGACTTGCCGAAGGTCGGGGCCCTCCTTCCCGCTCTCATTAGGATGACGAACCGACTCGAGTCCTCGGTGAGAACTTCCAAGGTTGGTCAAAACCGAAACCTCGAATGCTCTGAACACCGTCTCTTCATGGCACACCCATGAAGACCTCCCGGCCCTCGCCCTCTCGACCAGCCGCTTGTCGACGGCAATTCCCAGGCAAGGGGGCCAATCCTCCCTACAAACAGACCAACTGGCCAACAGGCCGCCGGGCTGCCAACCTGCGTCCTCCGCCGCCGTCTAAACCCGGCGCCGGAAGGATGCTTGCTGGCTGGCTGTTGGTTTGACACACGGCGGCGCTGGCTGTCATCGGCCGCCATCCACGCACCACTTACACGCACACAACCGCAGATGCATTGCGTGTGCTGCAGAGTGCCCGAGGTTCAGGTGAGTGAAGCCTTGCTCCCTCGGCAGCCATTGGAGCATCTGCACTCATGTAGAGCCTGTATCGAGACGCCTGGCGCTTATGACGCAGGTCCGGCCAACGAGGGCGGCCGTTCACAAATTACGCGCATGGACGGCCACCACACAGAGATGCCGCCCTCCATGGTGAGCTCAACATGCTCTCTGTGGGCCTGGTTGGGATTGCTCGGGTTGACGTGGCCCACTCGCTTCATAGCACAGGGAACCGCCGCAGGGCACCCGACCACGCGCACCCTGCTACCGCGATATTCCATCCACGGTCGTTTTCCGTCGTTTTCTAGAACATCGCGCACAGCTTCGTCTGGTCGTGAGATGACTCTACACTCTGGACACCCTCCCCTAGGAAATATCAACTCACCGGCTTCTTCCATTGAATGCTTCCCTGTTTCTACAAAGTACAGACCGAGATACACAGCCTGCCGGGAGCCCGGAAGCTCTCCCATGGCCCCGATCTGGGCAGAGCACGGGACCGCCATCACATGTTGCGGGGCTGATGTCGAAGCTGTGAAGGCCAACACTGCCCTTGTCGCCAGGCAGGGAGCTCCATGCACCGGACCGACGACGTCACTCCAGCCCCGCGCGCTATCTCACGGCCTCGAAGCTTCTTCCTCGCCCGGGCGCCGGCTATTTTGAGCGAGTGCGGCATAGCCCGACGATGGCCGTGTGGAGGGGACACACCAGGATGTCAGTGGCGACGGCCACCGGGGAGGGGGCTGCAAGGACAACGAACCAAGGCGCCGTCGTCGTTGCATGTGGTTGACACTTGACAACACGAGAGCGTCGTCTACAACGCCTCGCCGAGCGAGGCTCATGGGGAGCCGCACGGCTGGGGTACGTCGCATTCGCCAATGGCGATTGAGAGAATGCTGTTGACTGAAATCCGGCCTCGAATCCTCGGAAAATTGCGTTTCAAAACATGCGCTTCATTTCGCAGCTTCAACCCCTTCGCAAACGTTGGCGACACAGCCTCGCTGGAAATAGCAAAGCCTTGGCAGAGACATCCAAGCGAACGGGCCCACATTATTTCGCTACAGAAAACCGGCTGCTGGCTGAATAGCTCAGGCAGGATCTCAGCACTTTATTGTAGTGCCTGTCACCCCCGGCATTCCTCGTCGGCCGAAGCTAATGTGCGGCCGGCGCCGTGTCGGCGACTTCTACGCTCCGGCGGTTCAACACTCGGAACCGGGGTTTTGCGTACTAACCCAACCCGTCACGCCGACACAAATCCCAACAGACCGCCTTTGGGGCACAGCTGGGGGGTGTGAGAGACATGAATCGAAATGTTCCAAGTTCTCAGTTGGTGAGGACTTCGGAATTCGGCTCACTAGTTAGTGGCGGAGACGGTGGAACCTGATTGTTTTTGAGTCTCCGATTTGGGGTTCCAAGGCCTGATTTGTCACGAGCTTCAGCCAAACCTGCTGGTCGTTTGTTGTTCAGCTGTTGATTTGGAATGACAGAGACAGGGCCGGACCCGTGCGCTGGCGTCCCCCGGCCTTTCCGGGCATGCTCGGGCGATCTTGCGGAGGGCATCCCGCCGGGCCGCCGCGGCATCCAGGTGCCCCCGGCGTTTTGAGGTGCCGATCTCATTCGCCCGGCGCTATCGCACGAACAGGGGGCCACCGTTGGATGTCACGGGTGCGCGCCGGACCTGGGTCCGTTGGAGACACCACGAACGGACCGGATTGCTTGCTTGCGTAATCAACGCAGACTGAACGTACACTGTAAGTTGCCCGGGAATCTCCTCTTCGGCCTCTGCATCTTTCATGCCTCGTTAGAAAGGTAACTCACCGGGCCGGAGACGGGGACCGGTGATACTGTTCAGCCGTTTCTCCAGGGCGGGCGCCGTGATTGGCTAATCAGGCCGCGCTGCAGCCACACCCTCCCGGTCGAACCCCGACCACTCCCACGGACTCGGATCGATGCACCCATGCAAGGGGCCGATGATTCCTCCCCCCGCGCACGGCCCAGCTGCAGACCATGGAAAACCGGACAGGGACAAGCCCTCTTGATCGCCGACCAAACACGGCGCTCTGATTGGGAAGGGAACGACGTCTGTCGCAGCGCCGGCCAATTGCTGCCCGACAGCTTGCCCGGGTGAGTGCCCGAAAAGCAAGGCCACGACGCCTCCTCGCTGGCTGCTGCTGTTCGCTGTTGGGGTCCAACGGCTGGCTGCAATGCGGTGTCACACTGATCCCACCGCTTGGCATGTCAAACGACGGGTTTGGGAGGCAATGGCGCGGGGGAGGGGGGGTTGTTGGTTTGAGGGCGAGATGAGATGGTGCAGTTGGCGGGCGGAATCATGGCTGCGAAGTCCGGTGGGAGATCTGGCAATGCCGCAATGGCGGGTGCCCGTCAACGCTGTTGTTCACGGGCGTTTGGAAACAAACGCTGGCGGCGTACCGTACCGCCGTTCGTGATATGCGGCAAAACGAGTAACTACCTACCCAGACCATAATTTCAACGCTTTCCTAAAAGCCGGACCCTAACCGGCCGGCAGAGCTTCCGTTTCGGAGCCGAAATGACCCCACCAAGCCGGCCGCGTCGTCGGGGCGGCGCGGCGGAGGGCAATGCACGGCTGCAGACACGGCATGAAGCCGGGGAGGTCGGCAGCACACTTAACTAGGCAGCAGCAAATGTCCCCGGTCGACTTTTCGAGGTTGCTTTGCTGTTGCGCAGCCACACACGCCGTCTCTATCCGAAACAAACAACAACGCAAGCACGATCGGTGTGCACAGCCTCGATTTCGCGGCTCCTACGCGGGGTGAGGGTGACGGTGGTGACTTGAAACATGCACAGCAGGATGTGGCCACTCGAAACAGGGCCGGCCTCGTCTAACTACATAGTACAACAACAGCTCGCGGGAAGGAAGGAAGGTGGGATTTCTAGAAGGTCTGCGCCGCAGGCGGGCATCGAAACTAGATATAACTGCCAACACAGTAACCTTGACTTAGTTCAGACAACTGTCGACATCCTGTTACACAAGACGGCGCGGGCACGGCACGGCAACGGTCGCTGTAGACGAAACTATTACTATGGACATAATGTTGCTATGTACTATGTAATGAATGTTAAGGTCGGCCGGCTATACCGATCTGTGCCGCAGACCGGCCGGCCACGTGGTCATCATCATCATTCATTTACTGTGCCGTCCGGCTATGAGGTGAATCTAAAACTTTGACCGTAGTTATGTAACTAACAGGGGCGAGTTAGGTAAGGTTGATGTTACGTGTTGATAGGTAGGGCAGGGTAGGTAGTCCCGGTGGGATTCGGCGGTTATCGAGTCTCCGGATCCGACCGGAACAGAGCAGAGGACGTTCAGACTCTCTACATGGACTGTCCCTTTTTGAACTCAACTCCTTAACAGAAACATTGACGAGGAAATTCGACAGCCTTTGCGGAGCTGCAGTTGGGACATCTGGGCGGTACGAATACGAAGAACTAGAATAATTATCCCCCACCACCCACCCGTGCTGTATAACTTCAAGTTGGCTGGGATGACACGGACGCTATCAAGCGCGGATTTTCGAGGTCATAATGGGCCGATGACCCACCAGTTTGGGGGGTTCTCTTCCCTTGGCTGCTGACGACGATTTGCCGGGCCGGGGGGGGGGGGGTTTAGTGTTCACGAGACCCCGTTGTCGAATCATGTATGTGCGGGCGTTAGTCGGTTGAATGACGTCCTCAACAACAGCAAGTTCCTTCGGTGAACGTCGTTCGAGGCAGGTTCTTGACGGGAGTTTAACGGAGACGCTGAGCCGCTGGGTCAGGGGCATGTCACTGCACGCTCGCAACTGGAAAGGGGTGTTTAGAAACGGGAAACATAATGTATACTGTGTATTTCCTGTGAAAGATCCCACCCTCCCAGGAGAACTGGAAGGATGAACAGACTTCTGCTGAGGTGGTGGAGCTTGCCGCACCCCCGTCGCCGTCGCGCTCAACACCGAGGATCGGCCGTTTTCTTTTTTAGCGGCACGACGATCGATGATTCATATGTACGGAGACTCCGTTCTTGCTGATAGGGCGCGCGGGTCACGGCAACGACCGGTTTACTGCATCCGGTAAGGCTGGCGGGATCCTCATCGCGTGCGGGACTGGCTCCGTTCGATGGGCCGCAACGGACGGAGATGGCGGGACCGGGGCTGTAACGGCGTCTGGAACTTTTGGCGGGAATGAAGCCGGGAATAAGAGCTAATTTGGCGGTTTGGAGATTGTCGAGCTGATGGGTGGGTTTTCTGTGAATCAGGGTGAATCAAAGAAGGAAAAGCCGGTTTCTCTTGGGCGCGCGGCTTCAGCGGCGCTTCATGTGCCGCGTTGCTGCGACTTGCACGTTTTTGGTCAAGGTCGGTTGCGCCATGTGGTTGGATGTGGGGACGGCGGGAAGTGGGCAGTTTCTGCGGGATATTCATGTAGCAGAACGAGCGGCCAAATGCATAATTCATCAAGGAAAAGGAAGGATTTACGCTAATTTCCACGCGCCGCTAGCGCGCGTCACCGCGGCTATGTGGATGGGTTTTTGTTTGGTTCGCGCTTCTTGGCAGTTGCAACTCCCTCCATTCCACTCGACAAGCGCGATGCACTGCATGCAGGGCAGGGTGCACTCACTGACAGACATCGATCCCACCACGTTTTGGGTTGCAACAGAAGCAACAGGCCGCCCCCACTGGCCTCTTCCACGTGCAGCTGCGATCCTGCGGGCGCCTAGCCGCGAACCCAGTGCAACGGCAGGCGCATCCCAGTGGTATGGATGGCACCCGGCCGCAGCTTCCATCGCCGACCACTCTCGCCCTCGTCGCCGACCACCTTACTGACCTACCACGCTAGGGAAGGACCTAGTTATTGGCAGGCACGCCGGGCCGGAGCTGCTGCCCGCCTGACCTGCCTGCAGTCCGAGTCATCGAACTGCAAATTCCCCGAAATTGGGCCACGCACCGACGCCGTGACACACACACACCCAGGTCCAGGTCCAGGCTTCGCTTCCGCACAACGGCGGTCAACGACCCAACGAGGTCACGTCGAAGGATCCGGAAGAAGCGCGCGCCGCTCATCTAACACTCTAACACTCCCTCCCTTGGCCATCGCGCTCCTCCCGCCCTGCGTGTCACATCGTCACATCACGCCCCTGCCGCTTCCTACCGTTCAAGCTTCGAGATTTGCCAGGGACTGTACAATACCTGGTAGTTGCTGGGTAGTTAGTGCCCCGTAGTGCGCCACAGGCGACCAACAAACGACCCAAGCGAGCCCAAGCGACGGCAACACCACCACGTGCATTCCGTGGCTACCTGGGGCCGCCATCTGGGCCGCCGCCCCAGCCGCCCGCCCTTGACGCCGCGTTGGGACTTGGGCCACGGCCCACGCGACCCGGACCACTCAGTGCCCGCCCGCCCACCAGCCACTGGCGAGCCTGCCAGATTCGGTGCGGCCTGATCTGCCGGGCTGCGACCGCCAAAGTGTGTAGGGAGTGGCTGTTTGTTATTGGCGGCACTCGGCATCGATCCTGTATTCGGGCGGCTGGTGACGGTTACGACGGTGGCAGCTTGCCTCAGCCCGCGTCTAGCGCTGCTCAGAGAATCATCTGCCGAGAGTTGGCCGTTTGGCGGGAGTCTCCAGGGGTAACACGACATGCCGGCTGCTGTGGCGTCCCAGTGGCGGGACCGGCAGCGGCGCGTGTTCCAGTCTGTCTTCCCGACCGACGTCGCCCAGCCCACGTCTCAGTCGACACCAAGCACCGTCTTCCCAGGGCCTGGACACCCCTTTGGTGGGCCCGCAGCGTCCCTGCTCGGCCAGCAGCAGCAACAACAATACCACGGGCAGAGCCCTAGACACCCCCCCGGCGAGCAGCAGCAGCACCCCCTCTTCCGAAAGGCCCCTGAGCCGCCCCTTCAAACGGCACCAGCACAGCCACTCTTCCCCCCCGCGGCGGCAGACGACCAGGCCGCCTATGACCGCGCCTGGTACGTCGTAACCGCCCACATCGCCCTCCCGCCGTCCGCCACCGCCGACGACTCGTTCGGTACCACCACCACCACCACCACCCCCCTTGCCCCCGAGTCACAGCAGCAGGAGCAGCAGCAGTTGTCGTCCGGCAGGAGACGGGACCGGGCCGCTACCACCGCCGCCTCTTCCTCAAGCCCAGGCAGCAGCGAATTCCATGACGCCTTCGCCCTCCTCGCCAACGCCAGCGCCCTGCTGCCCCACGCCACCCGGACCGGCGACGTCCTGGCTTGGCACGCCCGCCAGGTGCGCGCCCACTTTGCCCAGCACGTGATCCCCCTTTTGGGGGGATGCGTGGATGACGATGGTGGTGACGAGGTTGAGTCTGGGAATGACAGTGAGGAAGAGGAACAGGGAAGAGGTCGCTGGCAGGCGGGGAGGAAGGGGAACTACTACGAGAGACACATGGTGATTGTCATGAGCAGCATCCGGACGCTCGAGGCCGCCGTGCGGCTCTACTTTTACGGGCTTAGCCAGTTGCTGTCGGGTTTTGCCCGCCTGGCTGATGTCGCCCCGGGGGCGGCCATGGACGCGGAGCTGCTTAATGCCCGCTTCCGTCGGGACCTCCATGCCCTTGTGAGTGGCTCAGTGTCCGAGGGGTTGATACGCTCTGTCAAGGCTGTCCTGGTGCGCCTTGCGGGGACTATACTTGGTATCCCGTCTCACGATGACCATGGGGGGCTCGCAGCCCGGCCGGGGCCGCCGGGGCCAGATGACCTAAAGGTACAGGCCGCCAGGGAGCGCCTCATCGAGCTGGTCCAGCAGTTGCACAATGTAGGCCTGGCTGGCGAGCGGTTCCAGGCCTTGTTTGCGGAGGTCATGGACGCTATGATGTCTGAATTTGTCATGGGGGCATATGCCGGCCTCTGGTCGGCGCCAGACACGCGCTCCTTCTCGGCTACGATGGACACAGTATCACGGGGCGCCTCGCTATCTGTGGCGTCGCCCTGTATCGTGTCTCTGAACGACTGGGTGGAGAACCACTTTGCGCGGTTGAGCTTTGAGGTACTAGCCTGCATCGCCTCCAACTCCCACGGACCGTTGCCGGTGTCGCTGGCCGATCTCAAGACGTACCAGTCTCTTGCCCTCGGCCGCCTGGCGGCTCTGCGTATCCAAGAGCTGTTCGACATTGTCCTGGCATGGCCGGCGTCACGGCCGGCACTCGACGACCTGCGCGCGACCATCACGACCGCGGCTCGCCGGAAGCAACTCACGAATAGCTTCTCGCGTGCGCTACAGACGCGCCTGCTACACCCAGGCTGCAGCACGCTCGAGATCCTGCAGACATACATCTCCATCATCCGCACGCTGCACGCCCTGGACCCCAGCAAGGTGCTCCTGAGCCGCGTCGAGCCGGGCCTGCGGTTGTATCTCTGCCAGCGCGAGGACGCCGTCCGCGTCGTTGTCGCGGGCCTGCTCGCCAGCCCCGAGGAGATGCGCGCCGCCAGGAAGGTCAAGGAGGTCTGGAAGCGGCAGCGCGAGAAATCACGACAAGACGAGCCCAGCCACGGCGGCAAGCACCGCAAAAAAGACCCCAGCCCCTTCACCACGCCCGGCCCCTCCTCAACCAGAACCCCCCAACCCAGGGGAGCCCTCCGCGACGTCACCCCAGAGATGGAAACAACCCCTTCCAAAGACACCCGCCGCGCAGCCGCAACAAAACTAGTCGAGCTCGCCCTCCTCCTGCCAAACGACCCCTCCTCCCAGCCCCCAACCCGCCGCGGCACCACGGCCGCAACCTCCTCCTCGGCCGATCACGACCCCGACCACCTCGACTGGAGCGACATGACCTGGCTCCCGGACCCGATCGACGCCGCCGCGGGCTACAAGCGCCCGCGCAGCGAGGACGTCATTGGCACGCTCCTCTCGGCGCTCGGCAGCGGCAGCGGGGACGTCTTCATCAAGGAGTTTGCCGCGGTCCTCGCCGAGCGGCTGCTGCTGGTGCGCGGCGAGCCCGCCGCGCGGTTTGAGCAGGAACTGCGGGTGCTCGAGCTGCTGAAGCGGCGGTTTGGGGAGGCCAGTTTGCAGGCGTGTGATGTCATGATTCGGGATGTGGTGGATTCGAGGAGGGTGGATGGTGTTGTTTCGAGACGGGGGAAGGCCGCGGGGGTTACCCCGGGCGGAGGGGAGGGCATGGAGTACCATGCGCGCATCTTGAGCAGGCTGTTTTGGCCCGGCTTGGAGCGCGAGCATTTCCTGCTTCCGGGGGTTGTTGTCGAGCAGCAGGCGCGGTATGAGACTGGGTATGAGGGGCTCAAGTCGAGGCGCAAGTTGACGTGGTTGAATCAGCTGGGTCAGGCGCGGGTGGAGATCGAGTTGAGCGATCGGACCGTCACGGTGGATTGTAGCCCGGTTGAGGCGACGGTTGTGTATGCTTTTCAGGGGGGTGATGATGAGGGTGGTGACGGGGCGGTGCAGAAGTCGGTCGAGGAGCTGTACGAGCGGCTGCAGATGGACGAGGATCTTATTACCGCTGCGCTGCAGTTCTGGGCCGGCAGGGGCGTCCTCCGCCGGATTGCAAACAGCAACAACACGTACATGGTCGCGGAAACACTCACCGAGCCATCCACCGCTGCTGCCGCCGCCACTGCACCCGGCGCCGCAGCCGACCAGCCCATGGAGGCAGAACCCGAGCCTGAGCCCGCTGCTGCAGCGGGCTCGAAACAGGGCGTGCCGGCCAAGGAACGCGAGCGCCGCGACATGTACTGGCGCTACATCCAGGGCATGCTGACCAACGCGAGCGCGAGCATGCCGCTGGCCCAGGTGGCCATGATGATGAAGATGCTGATTGCCGACGGGTTTCCCTGGAGCAACGAGGAGCTGCAGGATTTCCTCGGGGAGAAGGTTGCCGAGGGCGAGATGGAGGTTGTCGGGGGGAAGTATCGGCTGGTTAGGAAGTGATTTGCCTACTTGTACCTGCCTGGCTGCCTGCCGTTTTTTTTTTGTTATGGGGAGGAAGTGGGTGTGTGTGTATGCGTTTACACGATGATGATGACACGGGCTGATGGCCGGGAGACAGACGGAAGGGGTATCTTTCACGCGGTGGCATAGCGGGGAGGGGTACAATCGAGTATCTTCTGTTATGCTGTCCTCTTGCTGATGTGTGTGTGGTGTGTGGTGTTTGTGCGATATGCAACGGGGGGTCAATGCACCCCAACAGTCTCGTCTGTTGGCCGGCCTCGGTGTGTGTGTGTTGAAGAGTAGACTGGTCTTGTAGCACCCCCTCGTAAGTCAGCACTGAGCCCTCTGCAATCCTGAACAGACTTGGTACAGTTCCCCCTTTGAGTCCTGTGTTCGCCTGTGACTCGGGGGGGTACGGGTACTGACTGTCTCCTTTTTTTTTGAGTCCTCTGTATTCAACCGACTCGAGGGGATTCGACTGCCGACTTTGTCTGTGTTCAACCGGCTCGAGGAAATCTCGACTATCATTCCCTATCTGGAGTTTTCTGTGCTCAACCCAATTCCGAAAGAGACCCGAGCTTGTCCTCCGATATATTAACCAGACCAACCTGAGCTGTTGTTATATTAGTACCTGAGAAACGAGTCTGAAGCCCTTGAATTCTACGCCATGATTGTCGCCGTTGACACTATTCCCAACTCGAACAAACACCCCCCCCCCCCCCCCCCCCCCCCCCCCCCTTCTCCGGTGTACCGAGAGACGACGACGCGTCTTGTTCCCACGCCACTGTCGCCTGAGATTATGACAAGGGCATGGAAAAGGAGATGGAAGCAGCTGCTGCTGCCAGCTTTGGATATGGGGGCGGCCGGTGTAACTTGAAGTAACCCGGCCGGCCACTCCTCCACGATAGCCCGGTTATCAGTCAGCTGACTGACCCCATCTTCTTCCAGCTGTGACGGTTGCTACTGTGTGTATGTGTGTAATGAAAGGCTCGGGCGAACAAACCTAAGGGGGGTCTCTGTCTTTTGTGAGACGGAGAAATAAACTGGGAGGAGGACGAGGAGTAGTAGTAGGAGGGAGAGCATAGGCAGGTGTCTCGGGGGCAAATGTGTCACCATCATCCCCTCATCCTTATTATTGGTGGTTGTGGGTTTGCCTACATAGGCTGGGTGGCGCTTCTCTCTCTCTCTCTATCCCTGTTGTAGTTGACGCTTGTATGGGCCGCAGACACTACTAGTGGCTACGACGGACTGACACTTGGTTGTTCATGAGATGTTTAGTTTAGAAGAACTCGGGGTTGTCGGAAGGAGAACGCGCTTGCGCTGGGCAGTTGGCATGTTGTTACCCAACTCCATACAACCTGTATGCCCACAAACAGAAGTCGGGCTGGGGGTATTCTTGCTTGGAGGGTTGCTTTATTGTAAGTTTTATTTACCGTCACTGAGGCGCTAGCCCCGGCTGCTGATTACAAGCAGTAGATCCAAGGAAGGATGAGGAGGGGGTTGCCCCAGCTTTGGTATTGTATACACACTGTTGATGATGCTTACTATACCGTGTGGGATTGGGAAGGCGTACAAAGTTTGGATTCAAGCTCACTAGTTGATGATGCCATCTGTCAAATCAACCTTTGTCCGTAGCCTCGTTTTCCACAACCTATTCTTAGACGAGGTTGAGAATATGCGTCCGGCCCATGGCGAGAGACAAGACATTGTCATTGTCAAAGCTCACCGACCGTGGTGTATAAAAGACAACTTGTTCCAACGTGAGCCGGGAAAGAGACACCAGTGGTAGCGATCAACATCCCTCCCTCACCAACTTACAGTAGTCATACCATGGTAAATGCGGATGATGGACGGATGGCTGGGTTCCCTGATTAGGCGAAATAGTCCGGGAGAGACAACGCCGGCGGAGCGTGATATGCCGATGGGCGGTTACATGAACGTGCAACAGCCCCCAGGCTTTTGCCGGTGGACAATCGGGAGAATGCTCCCTGGAGTTTACTCTCCTCTTTTTGCTGTTGTATTTCACTTTGCTGTCAATGGTTCCCTTGTCCATCTTGATCGTGTTCCCTGCAGATGGGCGTATTGGATATAATTTTTTTGACAGCAACATCAAATGAGACAGCTCAGATGTCACGGCAGAGGTCTTCCTTGGGCCACGAGCATCGGCAAGCTACTGAAATGCAGAAAGCCCAAAACAGAAAAAGATAACGAAAACGAGAGAGCTTTAACCTGACTGACAGTGAAGCGGCGGTGTGATGACGGGCTGTTTCGGGCCCCGGCAGCCGTCCAGCGGGCGGCACGGGGACGGACCAGCTGGGCTCCACTCGTCGCCGTAAGACGGGCGCCGGAGAACGGAGAGCCCCGTTGGGATTCGCCGGGCCCGGTCCGTGTCCGCGCAGGATTGTTACTTGAAATCCCAAGGCAGGCGCAACATTTTTTGAAACCCGATACCAAACACGCCCCGTCCGTTGATTTTCTCACAAATAATGGTGCGGTTATTTGCGCGGACGGAATGAGGCACACGCAAACCCCCTCAAGCGCAAACCGGGGTCCGTCCTGTGGCGCGGACAGGGGCGCACTTGCGTCATGTTCGTTGCTTGCGGAGCGGGCGGGTCAATTTCGTCAAGTCGGCTCATGGCTCATGAAGAATTGGAGATGGAGGCCGGGAGAAACGGCCGGGACTGCAACCATCTTTTCTCCCGCGCACACCGGCCTCCCATGCAAACCGAGACCAAACAGGGAGCGAGGTTCCGGTGCCGCGGTTGGCGGCCCATTTTCGTTGGCGGAGATGCGCTACTTGGCTGCGGGCGGGGATGCGGTGAGCGGGCGTTGGGCAGTGGCAAAGACAGCAAGCAGGGTGTGCTGGGCCACAAGGAACGCTACGGTGCGATATATAACTTTTCCCCCGAGACTATTGCAGGCCCGTGATGGGTGATGGGTGGTTCGCTCTCGGCAATAGTGGCCTCGCGTTTGCAGGCCGAAGTTTGAGAGTCAGCCGTCAGCCGTGAGCCGTGAGCCATCTCTCCCGCCCAGCCAGAGTGCGCCGTCTAGGGTTGTGGTGCGTGCATTCGGACAAGCCTGCCGTGCTCGCCAAGCTGGAGTGGGTTGGTGGCTGGCGAGGGGTTGATGAGGCGGCCGGTTGATGCGGTTGATGGGGCGGGCAAGCTCTCCATTTTGACACTTGGCTCCAGCAGGGGCGCTCTGTCTGGAAATGGTCCCGGTTGCAGTGTCAGGCAGGTAGCCGAAGCCAGCAAGCGGACTCCGTAATCATGAAGCAGCCATGACCAAGTCATACGCTGCACCCTGGGTGGCTGGTCATTTGGCTCGCCAATGGCACCACAGCTCGAATGCTCGCTCGCCTGGCCACCGAACAAGTTCCGTCTCGCAGGGAGCTGGCGTTCTAGGCCCATGAACGTTAAAAGCAAAGAGAGGGGCTGCGGAGGGGTAACGTCGGGCGAGCATCAAACAAATAGTGCACAACGCACCATCGAGGGCTTGGCTTGGGCATTCGGACCCTTTTGCGCAGCGCAAATCGCGTGAGGCTGCTCGATTTTGGCCGTGTTTTCGCTTTGCACCTCTCCCCAGCTTGTTCGATGCGAGACTCGAAACTAGAATGTCGTCGTCATGGCGGAAAGTGTTTTGATAAGAGAGCAATTGGGGCAGGGGTGGGTGATCAGCGCCAGGATGATGAGTTCTCTGAACGAATCAGGTTGCCGGAGGTTGCTCGGGTGTTGCAGAAGCCAATGGATAAGGACTTGATGACAGTGATAGTCAGTCCCCTGTCAGCCATGAACGCAAGCAGGGGCAGCGAACGAAGAGAGGTTGGAGGTGCAAGTGCTCTGCGATGCTCTGCGGGAGCATCTGTTTGTTCTGACCTGGCCAAAGGGTAAAGCCTCAGTTATCATGACGACCTTTCGGCCGGGTCTAGGTATGGTTGTGAGAGGGGAGAAAGTGAGTCGACAAACCTGGGGACTTCGAAAGCCCACAGGCGCCCGACCTCGGCAGCGGCTCGATGTTGATGGTCAGCATCGAATAAAAGATGGCAGTGTCCCGCAGGCTCCGGCATATTTGTCTGTTCGTCAAGACACATCGGCGCAATACGATTGCCGATGCAGCGTGTGGTTACCCGGTATTGTTTTGAGCCTTGTGTCAGTTCTGGTTAACAGGATGCGGCACGACCGGAGGAGGAGGCGACTTGACTTTCTGCGGATCGCGGATCGAGAAAGCTGCATCGCCGATACGAGGCATGGTCGGGCAAAAAAGATCGGTTAGGTCCAGTTCAAGTTCAACTTGTTTTTTTTCCGAAATTTCCCACTGGTCCCAGTTGTGGTACCCAACTTGAAGCTGCCTGCCGGCAGGTGCAGTGCAATTCATACAGCCAGATCTACCAGTTTTTTTCGCTGCATTTCCGTCGTTGAAATCATTCCTCGCTCTTGCTGACATCTTACATTCTTTTTTTCTCTCTTTTACCTCGTTCAAGCATCGGAAACCTCGGGCGACCAGACAAACGGAACACCCGGAAGGCACACAGAAAAGCCCAAGTCCGACACCCGGCGGTGGCGCCCGCGCGGGTAGGTCATTTATTACTCTCGTCAAAAAGTCCCTTGTCTGGGCGGTTCCTGTGACCCTGTCAGCAGCCCACATTCGCCGCCTGTGTCCCACGCTGTTCCAGGCTTACACTGGCGAACATCTGACGGATTACCGGCTCCCGACACAGCATGATGGGCGCGGTTGGCGGGTTGGCGGATGCGCCGCAGACAACACGGAACCTCGGAAGCGGCCATTCCTTGCGGTCTCATTCCTAGCCTATATACGGGCGCAAAGGCCGGGCGCTTGGTCTCCCATTCCAGACGTCGCAGCCACGGAACCACCGACCAGGGGCTGGCTGCTGCCACCTCACTGCTGAGCAGCGGGCCGTTCTCGTCGGGTCGCTGCTCTCAGACACAAAGGCGCAAAATGCCTGTTGCATCCCGGCTTTTCTGGATTCCCCCCTCCCGACCAACGCACAGCGGGCACACCCAATCCGACAGCGATGCAGCCCTGACCAGGATGGCAAGTGGCACGTTGAATTGTCGTTGTGAAGCCGAGCCCAAGCAACCCGATGAAGCGGAGCAAAACTGGCAAGAACAGAGAGCGAGAGCGAGGTGCAAACGCCCAAACTCGTCGGGCAACTTCACAGCACACCGATCAGCCGTTCTGGTTTGATTGTGGTCCACAGCGCGGGGAGACCCAGCTCATGTCGCTTGGGGCATGCCTGACTGACGAGGGACGGGGAGACGGGGACTGAGGAGCTGCACAAAAAGCCAGCGATCGGCTGGGCTGGCTAATAATGGTTGGGGGTTGCACCAATACGGTAAATTACCACATCTCCTCAGGCCTGGGCTCGCCCCCATCATGTTGGCATTGGCTGAAACGGGAGCTGCTGCTGCTGCTGCATCTAGCGGGGGGCCCAGGCGGCTGCTTTGTTAGCAGTTAGCACAGCTTTCCAGTAAGAATGACATGGCGCCGTGTCGGTCGTTGGGAGTAGCGGCGGGTATGAAGCGCAGCACTGTGGCGTTGCGTCGTCTCCCCAAGCCGGCGCCGCCGTACAGTAAAACCCCCATGTTACATACCTGTTCCCTTTCCACCCCTGCTCTCAGCAGCAGCCCACTCCAGTGAGTGACGCCGTCTTTGAACTCTCACACATTGGATCCCATCCCACAAGCCCGCAGTCCCGCAACTCGCTCGTCGCTGGTCGCATTCTCCACCAAACGCCGCAGCCACGGCCCAACACGTACCCCCGGCAAGCGATGCGAGACCTGCGAGGATCCCTCTAGCTGGATGGAGCGTCCCAGGTATTAGTGGCTGCACTCCCACTGACTCCCTGCCTGTCCCTGCCTGTCTGTGGCCCAAAGCGAGCTGGCTGCCGGAACCTTGGTGACCTGTTGCGACTCGGTGACCTGACTGTGAACGGGGCCTGACTGTGAGGTGCCTTGCCTTGCTTTGCTCCGCCCTGGCGCCCCCCCCCCTCCCTCTCTCCTCACCCCCATGCGTTTCCGGCTCCTTGATGATACAAAACCGACGCCATCCCCAGCCCGGCCGTCTCGCTCTCTCTTTTCCCTCCCCCACCACATCGCCGTCCTCGCCAAGCAACCTGCCCCTGCACCACGCCCCGCCCACGACTGGCCGTATCTTATCGGCCTCTATCATCACCATCCCGACGTCCGCCGAACGACGACGGATCGCGAGAGAGAAAGAGCGTCGCGTGTGAAGCCGGCTACGAGGGCCACGAGACGGGCCCAGGTCGAAGGAGAAGACGGCGAATTTGTTCGCTCCGTCTTATTACTGCCGTTATTTCAACCACGGCATAAGGCTGCTTTCCACTCCCTGGCGGCAGATCAGGAACCCCGGCAACTCCCTCGGCTTAAGCAAGCGGATGCAACGGCCGCTGCCAAACCGTCCCGGACGTCGAGTCTCAACCCCTCACTCATCCTCGGGCAATCCGAGCACTTTTCGTCCAGTACCCAACCGACCGCCGACTCCAGGCTCGGCTCCCTTTGAAGCCCGCCCGCGTCATTGGACTTTACAAAGCGACCCAAGGAGGGAACAGACTCGGACGTTCGACTCGTGGGCTCACGCACGACAACCCACTCGGCCCGTTCAAGGTCCAAAAGAGGAGGGTAGAAAGAAAATCACAGGCAGAGGAACCCTGCCTGGATACCGGGCAACCGCTGTGGGTGGAAGAGGAGGCCGCAGCAACGAGGCCGCAGATCTGGCCTCTCTTTGTTGACGTGCACCTTGGACCGACAGCGCTTGGACGACAGGCGCCGACTCTGCAGACGGCCGTGGTGAATTGCGGTGCTGGGGGCTGAACAACAGCGGTTGGTTTGACGGGAGGATTGGCTGCTGCTGGGTGTTGAATCGGTATTCCTGGATTGGTGCGCGTGGTTGGTGAATCGGAGGAGTTCGGTTTGCAACCGCAGTGCAAGAGACTCGGACCGTGCCAGGCAGTCACGATGGCAGCGCTGGACCAGATGGAGTTTTTGATGCACCAGCCCGACGCCGCGACAGGCGCGGGCGCCGGGGCGGGCTTCCACGGGCTGCCGCAGCACCAGGGGTGCCCGTACTTCCGCAACCAGCAACACCAACACCAACACCACCACGGGTCGAGCCTGCCGCCGCCGCACTTTGATCCGGGCTTCCACCCCATGCCACACCAGCTGCCGCACCTGTCGCAGCTGTCACATTCGGGGCAGAACGGGACCCGGGCATTCCACTCTCAGGCTCCTGCCAACAACGGCACCCAGCAAACTCATGCTCACTCGTCTCAACCACAAGCTCAAACACAACCACAGCCGCAACCCCCCCAGCAACTCCCGCCCCTCCAACCGCCCGCCCTGCCGTATCCGCAGCCCTATTCACACCACCTCCCGCACCACTCGCCCTACGATCCGGTGCACGCCGCCAGCGCTGCGTGGTTTCATCAGGGCTCGAGCCAGGGCACGCCGTGGCCCGCGCCTGCCTTCCACGGCCACCACGCGCCACCCACGCAACAAGGCTCGCATGCGAGGCCGTCAGGCACTGATTCCCATTTCGGCGGTCCTGGAAGCGGGTCTGGCCTTGTGCAACCGTTCTTGGGCGGCCCAACCCAGCAATTTCCCCCCCACCACCAACACGATCCCTACTCGCCCTTCAACTTCCCATCATTCCACCGTCCCGCAGCCTACCCACGATCCTCCATCGTCCTCCCCGTCCCGCCGCAGCTCTCAAACCAACAAGCAGCCAGGCAGGATCACCCGGACGAAAACCAGCCCAGTCAGCCGAACCAAGTCGCAAGCTCTCACTCACCGCCCGTCGCCATGAGTGCCGATCGGGGCGCGCCTCCGCCCGCGAGGCGTGGCTTCACCCTGCCGTCTCTGAATCCGAACTCGAATCAGCCGTCGGCTGCTGGCTCGCAGCCAAACCAACAGACCGCATCCGACTCCCGAGAGCCGAGCCCGCCTGCCGCGGCTGCCCCCCCAGCCAACCACCAATCCATCTTTCGGTATCCCGATGACCCGCCGAGGGCATCCAACCGCGGGCCCGGCGACGCCCTCCCGTCGGCGGCGACTCCCACGCCCCAGCTGCCGCTCCCCTCGGAGTATCCGACCATGGAGTTTAACCGGACAGATGGCTTCCCCAGGGCCGGCTCCGGCCAGCCAGCGATCCCCCCCAACCCCAACGCGCCGTCCTTTTCCGGCCGGCGCCGCCATAGTCTCGCACGCCGTATACAACAGTCGGACCACGATAGCGACGAGGATCTCGGTTCGTCAGCGGACGAGGAAGAGCAGATGATGCGCTACATGGACGAGTTCGGCGTCAACCCGGCCCATTTTCGCTCCCTCATGGCCGAGGACCACATCCGCGCCACCCAGCTCCTCCGCGGCCAGTTGACCAACAAACGCGTGGCGTCGAGGAAGGCTCTCTCCCAGCTCCAGAGTGTGGATCTAGACAGCCTTTCCGAGGCCGAGCGAAGTAAGTCGCCTTCTCGTGACATCCTTGAGTTGACCCCCGGTGGGTGCTAACTAACTCGTCTCTCCAGCCTGCGTCATTTGCTACAACGACTTTGGCCAGAGGAGTCCAGAGGGCGTTATCGAGGCCCCGTTGCGTCTCCCCAGGTGCCAGCACGTCTTTGGCGACCATTGCATCAAGAAATGGTTCGAAGAGTCAGACAGCTGCCCCTACTGCCGCGACAAGGTTCCTTCGGAGCTTGCCGTCGTCCCAGGCGTCCGGGCATTCCACAACATCTTCCGTATGCGCAACCGCATCTCCGGGGGAGCTGCGCCCTCAGCGTCGTAAGTGTATTTTCATTCCTCCCATGGTTTAGACGGTCCTGCTCACACCACACAGTGAAGAGTCGATGTTCCGCCTCTTGGCACAGCAGGAGCAGCACGATGCCGCCCTGGCCCGTTATCATGCCCGGCAGCAAGCAGGCTCGGACAGCACGGCGCCCCCGCGGCCTCCGCAACGGAGATCGCCCCCTTCCGACGCCGAAAACCGGAGGAGGACGCGTATCCGTCATAGTAGCTTCCATCCCGCGCACCCGCCCGGCATGTTTGCCAGCGCCCCGCCCAGCCGCTCCTCAACCGGAGCACCGGCGGCGCCTGGGCAGCAGAGCCCGACTCGTGAACGTGTAATGGCCCCTAACGATATGCCCTGGCTTGGCCTGCTTACAGACGGTCTGGACCCGATGCTGACACCATACCTCTCGGGACAGCCGATGCCGGGCAACCAGCGCTACTTTTACACCCCCATGGACTCGGGGCATCCGTCCAACGCCGCCGCCCGGCTCGACCAGGCCATGCCGAGCACGAATCCGAGCTCGGCGGGGTTCCGGATGAGCAACCCCGCGCCCATGCAGATCCCCCAGAACAACAACCAGCCGCCGTACTATCCCAATATGTCGTTCGGCAACGTGCCCCCGCCCTCCTTCTCGCAGCACCTGCCGCCGCTCGGCACGCCCAGCTTCCAGAACGCGGCCGACAGCGGCAACGGGGTCCCCAACGCCGGCGGCGCCGAGGGCCAGATGCAGTAGCAGGGCAACTGGTTCGCAACACAACAGTTTGCGCCGCAAACGGCGATGCCGCAGGCGCCAGTGCAGATTGCGGACCTGGTGCGGCGACGGCTTGCGAGGGGGGAAGGGGGGCAGCAGCTTACGACCGAGGCAGCGCAACAGCTTATGGATGAGGCGCGGCCGCGCCGTCATTTTCGACGGCGGAATGCCATTTCTGGTCCCTCCACGGGTGGTGGGTTTTGGGAGAATGGCGGCTTGCTCCAGCAGCAGGGAGGGGTCTTGACACCACAAAACCAGGGGAACAGCAACTCGGTACAGGAGCAGGGGGGCATCTTGACACCACAGACACCTGGTGTGAGCTGGGGAAATGGAGATTTGATACTCCAGCAGGGCGGAAGCAGCTTTACACCACAAACCCCGGATGCGAGTTTCGGAAATGGGGATTTTGCACTGCAGCGGGGCGTGAGTTTTGCACCGCAACCTCCGATCGCGATCCCAGGAAACGGCGGCTTCACTCGGCAGCCGGGCTCGAGCTTGCCGCGTCGGACCGCTTCTCTGGGAAACGACGACATTATCCAGCAGCAGCAGCAGCAAGCCCCAAGATTCATCCGGCGGACGCAGAGCGGGAACTCGCTGCTGTGGGATGGCGCAAACTTTTCACGACAGCCCGGGAGCTACAGCACCCCCAACCTTTACGAGCCCGAGGATATCGAGATGCCGGATCTGGAGGACCCTTTCACCTAATAATACATTTCCACCTTTTTTTTTTTTTTCCGTCATGGCCAAATTACAAGGTGGTCGGTCATGAGGCAATAGTTTGGGCCCTCCAATCTCTTTTTTCCCCGTTTGCGTTCTTTCCTTGCTTTCTTCTCTCTCCTCTCCGTTCTCGTTGAGCATCATGACAATGAATGCATGCACTGCACCGCACCGCACTATAGAGCGTCTGTTTTTTCGATTGGGCATTTTCGTCTCGTTTTCGTTCTCGGGGCTTGGGGGAGGATTTGCTTTGGGCGGTGCAAGAATGGCATGGATGGATGGATGGATGGATGGGATGGGATGGGATGGGATGGG
>MU854391.1:94766-128893 GCA_033296685.1 Parachaetomium inaequale | reverse complement strand
CTCTAGGGTATATATATATAGAGAGGTCGGCTTTCTAATAGTATAGGTACCTCTTATAAATCATTATATCAGAGTCTCCGCCACTTAAGAGGTCTAGGTCGTCGTTAAAGTAATATTCATCACTATATAGGTCGATTAAATTCTTAGAGCAGTTGGCTAGGCGAGCTTCCTCGCTCATCTAGATATCTCTCTTATATAGCATTGTAACTAGTAGTTATAATATTAGTCGTCTGATTAGAGGGAGATAATAGTTGTTAAAAGCAAAAAGTAGAAGAAGAATAGGTAGAGTATTAGTAGTTATATATATATATATTTTAGGGAATAGAGTCGAGGTAGCTAGAGGCGAGAGGAACTGTCTCTTTATAGACGGCTAGGCACTGTTCCATCTAAATAAAGGAGTATAGAGATTTATTACCCCTAGTAGGAAGGGAAAGGCTAGGAGGGCGGGTTTACCTAGTACTTCTGCTTCCTACTCCTTTTATTTATATATTTCTATCTATAGATAAACATCGCCTATAACCGGAATCCAATCTCTCGCTCGGAATACCTCTCCTTTTTATACTACTAGAAGGTCCTCTAGCGAAAAGAAAAACTATATACTTATAGGTAGAGGGATTCTATTACAATCCTAGTATAAAGAGGGTACTAGCTAACTCTCTCTCTTCTACTCCTTCTTTTCTATTCCTCAACTATAACTTTCTATCCTCTCCTAGGTACCCTTGCCACCTATTCAGGCGTCTCTCTTTCTAGTTTTCCACTTCCCTTTCGAATTCGTAGCTAAGCTCCTACTCTCGAATTCGCAACTATACTATAGCTTCTTAGAACGACAATAGCCCTCGATCCTAGGCGTAAGCCCTTCTTCTACCTTTAACTAACTATCCCGTCGACTTGATAGTCGCTCTGAATTCTACTAATACCGCCCCTCGGCAATATATCTAGGTCTAGCGTATAAACTCTATCGATCCTCCTATACCTGATAATACTACTCTAGTTAACGAGGTTGAACCTATATCTCCGAACTATAAGTATATTCTTCGGTGTTAGATCCTGAAAATCCGGCCTTTAAGGTAACCGAGTAGTATCCCTATACTATACTTATAGTAGGATCTCTAACCTAATACCAAAGCCTATACTAGCTTCTAGCGAAAGCTTAGTTGCTCTAACGAGATACTAAAGTAGTACTTTAGGCTATCTGTCAAATAGATAATAGCTACCTTTCAGCTAGTATTCGTTGAGGCTTACAATAGAGGGCCTTTTAGACATTGGCTTTTCTACCTTACCCGCTAGAAGAACTAGGCTTAGGGTTTCTTCGTATAGTGTTTTAGGGAAAGGTAAGTTGACTTTAGTATAAGCCTATCTAGATAGCGAGGTTAACTTCCTAGTAGGAATAAAGTGCCCTATAGCGAATATAAGTCTTTATATCGGCGGTCGACCTCGGAGCTAGTTATAGACCCTGACGATCCAGAGGACATTTAGCCTATATATATCATTTAGCCTTTTGCCGATTATATCTCTCTGCTAGACGTTCTTGATAGTCGGTATAGTAACTCTATCTAGTTGGAGAAGAAAGGTAAGAATTCCTAGGATAGGATTCCTAGAGGCGATACTAGTTATCCTACCTACCTACTTAAGGCTCGGGGTTTACTATCGTACTATAACAAGCGGCCTTTGGCTTTAGAATCTTAGGTAGTTAGACCTATTATAGAGCCGGACTAGGATAGTACTCTTTCTAGATAGATAGCCCGGTATATTCGTTACTATTAGGAAGCTAAAAAGGCAGAGGAAAAATAGCGGAAAGCTCGTAAGCGGCGTTAGTAGAGATAGTAATAGGGTTGTAAGGAGTGCTCCTAGAGGGATAGTTTAGTAGATAGATAAGTAGTACGTTTAGTAGTAGACAGTGTATAATATTCAGCTAGTTATAGTATAATTGAAACATTGCCTTTTTCCTTGCTACTAGCAATATCGTTATGACTTGTAATACTAGTTTTCTTAGTATTAGAGCTGAGTTTTTCGTCCTATTTCCAAGCTCTAGGTTACTAGAGGCGCTAGTCTAGCTAAATTGCACTAAATATACTGCCTACCCTCTATCTAGACAGCTATGATTTTAGAAAATTCAAAAACGAAGGAAAATATAACTTTTTTTCGAAGTTGTACCTTCTAGGGGTTAAGCCATTCTAGTAATATATTGTATTATAGGCCGGAATGAAATGTAAAACAAGAGAATTAGATATAGAGATTAATAGTAGCCTTCAATACCGATCTATCTAAATAGATAGAAGGAAATTGCAAACTAGAATAATAGAATGAAATAGGACTTTTACCACCCTTTCGGCTTCCCTTGTAGAATTTCGACTACTAGCTCCTTCTTCTACTTCCCTTTCGAGCGGACTTCTTTAGCGTCTTTATAATCCGTTCGACCTATAGCCTCTTAAGGGACTTCCCTTTCTTCTAAAGCCCTAGCTCGGCTCCTTATAACTATATAAGGGCTACCTTTATCCTTATGCTCTATAGTCTCGTTAGCCTTTCCCTAGTATTAAAGTTCTCTATCTTCTAGGTTAATATTAGGGATTGTCTTAGGTACGATATTATCTCTATCAGCCTTTATCTAGATATTATTAACCTTGAAGAACTTCTTAATTCTATTTAAGGGGTAAGGTATTAGAATCTAGTCGCTATCCAACGTTTCAAGGAAGTAAGTACTATAGTCCTTGATATAGCGGACGCGATATAGCCCTTTCTATTGAAACTCTAGCTTGTAAACGGAGCTTATATCAAGGGTCCGAAGAGTATTGTAAACAAGGACTATATCTCTAACATTGACCTAGGTATCGTAGGTATAGAAACAGTAGCGGTTCTTCTCGTTCTTCCTCTAGGCCGATTTCTCTCTTGCCGCTGTAACGTACTCTGCTACGATATCGAAGTCGTAGAGTATATCCTAAAGAACCTATATATAGAGAAGAAGAAGTTACTGATGGGCTTTCTACTTCCCTTACTCCGTCTATTCAGAGGTGATCGAATCCTATACTATAGTTCTCTAGGTCGGGATATTGTTTTCGATTAGGCTAATAGAGTCGTAGTTATATATTATCGAAAAAGGCGAACAGCTCTATAATAGCCTTTTTATAGTAGTTCGGTCTATATATAAGACGAATAGAAGCAGCTCCCGCTAGTTCTTCCCTATACTTCTAGTTATCTTAGCTAGCGAAGATACAATAGGAATATAGCCCTATTCGTTGATACTATTAGTACGGGAGTTGTATAGTAAAATAACAACCCGTTAGATCTTTAGCTACTATAGTATAGCCTTCACCTCTCCCTTGAACTCGGAGCCTCTATCTACAACTATATATAGTAGTAGGCCCTATCGAAGGAAGATATCACGTTCTAGGAACCGGCGTATAGCCCCTAAACTCTTATCCTAGAGGATCCTTGCCTCTATAAACCTAGTAAGATCGTTGTAGGCTTCGACTAGGAAACACTTCTTCTCTATCTATCTAAAGGGTATATATTAGATATCGAGATACTACTTTGCTATAGGTTACAAGGAAGGGTATATCTAACTAGCTACTTCCTTGAAACGCTTTATATTATAAGCCTAGTACTCGGGGTATATACAAATCCATTTCACGACCTAGGTATATATACCCTTCTAGTAGTAATACTAGGTAATACGCTAGTAGGTAGCTTCCCTGCCTCGATACCTAACTTCCTAATAGCAGGCGTTGAAGATATACTAGCGGTCTCGATCGAAATCAACGATTCGGCGGCCTTCCCCTATCTTGGTACAAAGGAATAGGTGCCTATAGTCGTAGAAGTACTTAAATACTTCCTTCTTGAACTAGCAACAGCGCTAAGCCTCGATATATATAGGTTCTCGAAGCGTTGTAAGGTATTTAGCAATAGCTTTCGAGTAGTCTAAGTAACCTTCCTTAAGGGGTATATCGAGCCTTTGAGGCTGCTCTACGATAGTAATAGTATAGATTTATATATCTACCTAATTATCTAGGTCTTCCTTAATAGCCTTCTCTCTCTAATCAGATAGGCCTAGGGGTTTCCTTGAGAGTATATCGGCAATAGAGTTCTTTGAGCCTGGGATATACTTGATATCGAAGTCGAAAAGTCAAATCTATATAATCTATTATATAATAAGAGTGCCTAGAACGTCGTTCGCAGCGCCCTTTAGCTAGTAGACTAGAACTATTGTATCTATTTCAACTATAAAGTATACCCTGAACAGATAGCAATAGAATCTTCTAAGCGTATAGACTAGCCCCCTAAGCTCGCGCTTAGTAGCGTCGTACCTCTTCTCTACTAGAAACTAGATTCTACTCTCGAACTAGTATAGATACCGCCTTCTATTGGGACTAGCTTGCTTAATGATACTACCCTAACCTTTAAGGCTAGCATTAACTATAAGAAAGACCATTCTATAACGTAGATCGCTAAACACAAGTGTTACGAGTACTAGTGCTCGTATAATTATATCGTAAAGCTTGTCTATAGCGGCTTGCTCTACCTCTCTCTATACCCAATCGATATCCTTCTTCATCAGGCTATATAAAGGCATTGCAATAATAGAGAACTCTTTGATCTAGATCTAGTAATACCCGACTATCCCTATAAAGGTCCGGATATAAGAGACATTGTCGTAGGTCGTCTACTTATAGATTTTTATAACCTTCTATAGATAAGGGAGATAACCCTTCTCTATACAGAGGTAGCTAAGGAGGATAGCTTCTTTCTAATACTATTAGGACTTCTTGGCTATAATAGTAGCTCTGGCTAGCTCGGCATTGAGCAATACTATATTAATATTCTAAAGATATTCCACTACGAAATACTATATACCTAGTCTAACCTCCTGACTATTATAGTCTATATAGGGTCCTTTGATATAAATATCGTCTAGGTAAACGCAATAATATTCCGGGATAAGATTATAGAAGATCCGAGTTATAGCCCGCTAGAACTATACTATGGAGTTCGTACCTCCTATAGGTAAGGTGTATATCCTGAATAGACCAATCGGCGTTAAGAAAATCGTTAAATCCTAGCTCTTAGGGTATAGGTCAACCTAGTTATAGCCGGAGAATAGATCAAGGAGGGAAATAACCTTATAGCCTCTAAAGTCCTTGCTAAACTCCTTAGCTACTAGAGGCGTATATATATCTCGAATTATAACTATATTAGCTTTCTAGGTATTATTAATTAGATGTAGACTACTATCCTTCTTAAGGATAAGGAACTAGTTATTATAATAACTGCTATATACTTCCTCGATAATCCTATACTACTGTCTTTGCTATAGGAGTTCGACTACCTTCGGAAGTAAGGGTTTTGGAATCGGAATGTACTTGGTCTACTATATAGTATAAGATACTATTTAGATCTCCTAAGGAGGTACTACCTCTAGATAGATATACCTGTACTCATTGAACTCCTAGGCTAGCGCTGCCTTACGGTTATAGAGGATATAAGCGAATAGCTCTCTCTCTGCCTTAGTAAGAACCTCCTTGACTATATCAAGCATTGCCTTCAGCCTCTTGTCTATAAGCCGCGAACTATACTCCATTTCTAAGAACTTAGGTACTATAAGATTGTCCTATTCTAACCCAAACTATATCTTCTTTTCTACCTCTACTATTACGTTTGTTCTCTATATCGGATCTCCCTTAGGGGTTGACCCGTTAGATAGTATAGAATCAATAGGATAGACTTTATTAGCTACTGTTTTCTATATCGTATAGGTATAGAGCGTCTAGCGCTAAGAAAAGTATAGAGTTAAGTATAGACTCTTGACAAACTATCGTCGAAAGCGGCGATTGAAACAGATGAACGGCTTCTAGAAGGTACTCTCTATCTATTTAGACGGAGGATTAGGTTCTTAGTCGAGATCGGTATTAAGATATTACTAGACAGCGGTCTTAGCCAGGCTATTATAGAGCAGTAAGGAGGTATACTTCAACGTTATTGTGAAAAGGGTCTCGCCCTCCTCTTGGTCAAGGTAACCCAGGGGAATATCGCCCTCCTATAGGTCTACCTAGTCAGAGGTTCTTTTAGTAGTATTAGCTATCCCCTGAAGAGTCTAAGTATAACCGGCGAGTTATAACTATAAAGCTATATACCTCGATATATCCTCGGAGACAATATAAGTATAGATGATCCTTCTGCCAATAGTAGTGTTTAAGGTAATCAGACAGCCCTCTTTGAAATCGAACGTTAGACTAGTATCCTAGAAGAAAGGTATTCCTAGAATGATTTCGTAAGCCCCTATATCGTTAGGCACTATAAAGAAGTAGCAAGGAATCTACTCTAGGCCAATAATAACTTTGACCTATATTTCTCCTAGGAACGGCTTAGACCTGTATATACCCTTAGAGATAACCTAAGTCTCTTAAAGAGGTAGCTTATACTTATACGCAAGCCTATTAGAGATAATATTATATTCCGATCTAGAGTCGAGCAGTATAAGCTCCTTATCTATAATTCTAGAGTCCAGTTGATAGTATAGCGTTAGTAGTAGATGAAACCAGGTGATAGCGCCTATAATATCAACTCTCTAGGTAAGTATTAGGGTATAAATTAGTTGACGAAGCCAACCTTCTTCTCTTTCGTTTAGAGCGTGGCTTATATCCTTAGCGGTCTACCTGTTTCTGATCATCGCCTCTATACACTTCTCCTAGATAGTGCCTTAAGCTATACTATACTCTCTATCGGGACTTATCCTAAAAATCGCTAAGGTAGTTGTTGCCCTCCTCTAACTAGAGATACCTGCTCTAGCTATTTGATTGACATTAGTCTTTACCTATATAGGTATATTAGATTTAGCTATAGGCTTATCGTCTATAATATCGCTAGCTAGAGTTATAGAACCCTTCTAATCGACGACTTTATAGCTGCTCTAGATCTACTGGATATAGGCAATAAGGCATTCGGTATAGATAGGTGAAATATAGATAAGGTCTTCTAGTATAAAGGATAGTTTTATTGTTAGTGTCTTTCGAATAGCTTCGTTAATAAATACCACTAGGTTCTTTTTAGCGACGTTACTGCTCGACACTTATAGTTAGCCGGAACCCTAGAGTATACTAGGGTTTCCCTAACCAGATAGTAGGACTATTAGAGGAGTCAGGATCTAGACCAGGGTACTATTTAGGAAGGTAGCGTCCTTAGTTATCTCTATAGGCTTGAATTCCCCTGAGTATATACGCTTAGCGGAGTAGGCTTCCAAGGTATATATCACTGCTTTACGGATCACTACCTCGAAGTCCCTCTGATCATCGATCGCCGGGTCGGGCTTCGTAGTTATAACAGGGATTTATTGCCTTTTCTCCTTAGCTTCAACGGGTAGCTCTCCGTCAATTGCTTCTTTAGCTAATACTCTAAGTATATAAGACCTATACTAATCGTAGTCGATATAAATATTGACTTTATAGCTCTTAAGGTAGTCAAAGACCAACTGTTCCCTAATAGCGACCTAGTTGACGTTCGTCTGGAATACCCCTAATATATAAGTTTCCTAGGGTACCTTTAGAAACTACTTGTTCGAGATAAGGTCTAGGTTTAGCTAATAATCCTAGTTGTTCTACGCTTTGAAGTCTATAAGCACTATCTTATATCTACGCCAGCTATCTAGATTATAGAACTATAAGGCGTAGGCAAGGACGATATATATATAGCTATATATATAGGCAGCCTGAGATATATCGTAGTAGTTGAGCCGAATCGTAGTCTAGGGGTCCCAGACTCGATTAGCATAGCCCAGGAAGTAGTCGCTTCGTCCTATTCTATAATAGAGACCGTTGTCCTTATCCCTCTAGGCCAATATATACTCCTTTACAAAATGTCCCGGGTTGCTATAGTAGAAGCATCTCGCCATTTGCTAAGATCTAGTCTAGGAGCTAAGTCGTAGCATTAGAGGGATTAGAGGTCTATCAAAACAGTCGCCCTAATACCCACCTTAATAGCCTCTATAAGGATAGCCGCCTCCGTTGTATAGTCGACTATACTAGTTGCCCTAGCCCTGAACAGAGCTATAATTAGTCTCTATAAATCGTCCTATACCGGAACTAGCCTAGATTTCCCTTATCCTCTACTCAACTAGCTAATCTACTTATTACTATATATTGATCCTTAGGTCAGCTATTATCTCTATAAGCTCATTGACGGCAGAACAAGTTACTACCTATATCTCCGTAGCCTGAATAGAGGGAGCTAGAGCTAGTAGTAACTTAGAATATAGGGTTAGGGCTCTGACCTTAGGCGCCTTAAAGCAAATACTCCTAAGGATAGCCTTTCCCCCTAGGACTATCTTATAGGGAACTAAATCGCCTTGGCTGATCTTTATAACGCCTACGTCGTAATTGAATCCTTTCCGAAGACTGCTCTAGATAAATATATAGAACTATTTGAAGTCTATATCCTTTAGTTTATTGTCCTCGTAGTAGTAGATAACGATTCTAGCTTTAACGGTATCTAGTAGTGTACTCTAGACCTTTCGAACGGCTATCTTATAGGATTCTATAATATTCTTCCTAGGGATATAAGCGAGTAGGGCTTCGACTTTATTGAGATAGATAAAGATTATATCTATATAGGCCGGGATCGGTAGGTCTATTAGATAGTCAAGCTCCCTATTGTCAATGAACTACTCTAAGTTGTAGTCGAACTAGTACTCCTTAAGGGCAGCTAAGAATATATCCTAGGTAGCTCTATCCGCCTCCTTAAAGCGCTGAACAATATAGCGGCGACTAGGATCGTACTAGCAGCTGAAATAGTAGATCTTATCCGAATTCTTAGAGACACTATAGTCTAGGTAGACTTCCTCGAAGTACTTGATAAACTTACTAACGTCGTCTCCTATAAATAGGCTAGGAAGCCTATATTTTATTGGCTTAGGGAAGTATAAATATAAGATAGTATCGACTTCGTCGGATATCTTAGTATTATATAGGGGTAGCTAGACTAGTACTACTTCGGGCTAATAAGAAGGTAGATTGGATAGTAGTAGGTTAGCTTCTTTAGAGGTAACTTCCTCTAAAAGTATATCGATATCCGTTAGTCTAGAGGGTATATAGGATATAAAGTCGAATTCTAGGGTATCTACTAGTAGGAATAGGAGGTAGTCTTAGAATATTGAAAACAAGCTGTTCGAGGATACTTCTATCGTAGGCTCGTTAAATATAATCTCGTTAGTCTACTAAATCAAGTCGGCTAATAGCTACTATTGCTATAAAGTATTGCTGTTGCTAGTATTAATATAGTCTTCTATAGACCTTTGAAAAGAAGAATCGAAAGTATATTCCTTACTCCCTCTAATAGCGCTTCCTTATATCGCTTTTCTACTCTCTATCTCTCTATCCCTCTAGATAAACTGCTTCTAAAGTCCCTAAATAGCTTTAGCTCCTATTATATAGGTCTCTAATACCTATATCGTAAGCGTAGCTATATAACTAATCGTTAGCTGAATCATATAGACGAACCGAACCCCGATTCCAGCTAGGAAAATAATAGTAAATATTACCAGCCTTAATAGCGCTCTTAAAAAGTCTCTAAGAACCTTACCACTATTAGTATACAGGTCTATAGAAATAAGGGTATTCCAGGATCCAGGGTAGTATATCAGGGGGCTATCCCTTAGTACGCCCTTCGTCCCTCGATAATTCCTATCCTTAGTCCTATAACCAGTTAGCTCCTATCTCAGTTCTAAACTAACCTATCTAGAGGGCTAGTCCTCTTATTAATATTTCCTTCCTTAGTTTAGCTTTATTACCGATATCGTCGTCGTCGGGTATTATATCTCCGACCGAGATTACGATCCCTACTACATCGGCGTAATCATTCTCCTAATAAGCAAACCCGAGTTGCCGAAATCGATATACCGCTTCTTACGAGAGTACTCTCGAGCTATAGTCCAGTTTGAACCCAGAGCTATACTCCTCCCCGATTAAGCCCCTATTTGAACAAGGAGATACAATGACTCTGCCTACAACCTGCTAGACTATAGTCAAAACACTACTATCAGATCACAGATCTATAAGAATACGGGGAGGCATTACAAGCTCTCTAGGTTTCCGATCGTAAAACAGACAATGATAGCCCTCTAGCTAGGCGAGGGAGTACACGCTTATATACTTCTGGTCGGCCTTGCTGAAAAATCACTAGAGTTGAGATCCCTTGGTCTCCCCCCTTCTCTGGCTAGGAGCTGAGCCCCTGAGCCTTATTATATACAGTAGTGTCCGTTATAACAGTGAAATACAACGCAGAACGGAAAAACAAAAGCAAGGGCCCCCCCTGTACAGACTATGGCCACTGTATCAAGCATTTGCCCCAGTTCAATACCTTTATAACTCTTTGTGCCAATACTATTTTCCTTAACCCATTGAGAGTATCCTATTATAAATTCTAATCCTTCTTACTGAACAAGGAGATGCAATGACTCTGCCTGCAACCTGCCAGACAGTGGTCAAAACACCACCTTCAGATCACAGACCTGTAAGAATGCGGGGAGGCATCACGAGCTCTCTGGGACTCAGTGTGACGAAACCCTGGCAGTCCTGCCTCTGAAAGGGTTCTCTGATTGAAGGTAGTGCCGGTCGGGCTGAAGGTCTCGGTGAAGCCAAAAGGTTCACAACAGATGTTCTCACTATGTTCGAAAGGACGTCTCAAGCACAGTGATGTATTGCTTACTGGAGGACTCCTAGAGCCCTCCAGAACGAGTGACTATATACTAACTAGTTCCTTCCTATGGTTCATGGGCGCCGGTGGTCGCCAGCGCCCCTGAGCGTCCATGGTCGCCAGTGGACGCCAGCGCCCCTGGGCGACCATCCTGCAGCCTTGCAGTAGCTTCGTGTAATCATTGGCCCGGGCTGCGCCGCGCGGCTCCACCCGGCCGCAATATATGGTTGGTTCGTGACACTCAGGTCGTAAACCGGATGGTAGTGGCCCTCTGGCCAGGCGAAGGAGCACGCGTTCATGCAATTTCGGTCCGCATTGGCGCTGAAAAGTCCGAGTTGAGATCCTTGGTGTCTTGCCGTCCCTGCCCTCCTGGCTGGGGAGCCGGGCCCTTGATCCTAATTATATACAGAGTGTCCGACATGTCGGTGAATGCAACGCGGAAACGGAAAAACAACAAGGCCCTCTGTCCCCCTGAACAGACCATGACCACTGCACTGGGCATTTTGCCCCAGTTCAATGTCCTTCTATGCCCTACCGGGTCTTGCTATATAGTTAGTTTGTAACTGTAATAGGACACTCTCAATGGGTTAAGGAAGATAGCATTGGTACAAAGAGTTATAAAGGTATTGTAAGGCAACCGGTCGAGTCTCCCATTTGCATCTATATATAAGAGACTTATCCTTAGAGAAGGAAGAATTCCCCCTCCTATAGATCAGGATCAGGGCCACTGATATAGCTAGGCATAGGCCTCGCCCTGCAATTGTACAACCTTCGTATCTATCTCGCCACCTATTCTGTATATAGTGACAATTTATCCTCCCCTTCAAAGGACCTAACTACAGGGCTAGTTGAATACTTCTATTGCAATCTATCATCTTCCATCGTTAGCCATTTCGTTCTTTGTCCTTTGTTTAGTATATTGCGTTATAAGTAGCAGGTACGCTTTTGTATAGTAGTTGCTAGGGTGTCAGGACCTGGAATGCCATAGGGTCGAGAGCTCCGAAGGAATTCGGGGTTTGGCTTACCCAGGGAGCTAAGTGCAAGATGCGTCTAGTCAATGGATAGGGTACACATTGGCACGTGAGCAAGCCACATGCGGGCAGGGAGCGGGGTAGCCAGACTCAAAAAGGAGGCTATGTCGACGGTTCAGATAGGGAGAGCCAGAGTTCAATGCCATCTCCCCTTGCCCCCCCCCTAAGTTTCACTCCTCTGCACCTTGCTTGGGAGCTGCCTGCACCCCCTCACTTCAGTGATACAACCCTAAGGACTTTCTGGTCCTGACAGTTACAAACATGTTTAGTTAGCTAAGAGCGGGTTCGTAACACGTTAGTGAAACTATAGTTATAACAAGGCAATATTAGATTTATACTATAATATATATAATAAGCGAGCGACGCAGACAAGCGAGCGACGCATTAGTAAGAGCCCTATATATATTTTGCTATAGCACTAACAGCTAATTTCCGTCTTCCTCCCGCTGTTAGTGCTACAGCGAGTTGTATATAGGGCTCTTACTAGTGCGTCGCTCGCTTGTCTGCGTCGCTCGCTTATCATATACGTTAGCAAAAGTTAGAAAACAGAATTTAAAAACAGAGAGGTAAAACTAAGCGTAAACGTGTTCCTTACCGTTTCATTTATTAGAAAACGTCTTAGTATATAACCTAGACTCTGCTAAGTCAGCAACTTAACCCAAAATGAAAGTGAAATACTAGTTCTAGATTCACGTTCACGGCCTCCCTATAATAGTGACATCTTCTTGTCTTTGTTACTGTTCAAAGGGGGCGGTTTCTTGTCCTTAGAGTGACTAGTTTTAGACTCTTTTGAGCGGATAAGGAAGATTTAGATACAAAAATTAGCTAGTCCTATAAAACATACCATTCTTATAGAAGTTGCTGCTATCTATATGAATATAGTTACCGCTCTACTTATAGTCTTACTATCTATCTAAGTCTTTGCTCTTATTAGGCCTTTCCTAGCCCTCCTTAGCTTCTATCTACTAATTCTTACGCGTCAACGCTAGGTATATTGGAACGCTATAGATAGGGCGGTCCTAAATTGCTTCAGGAGCTCTATCCTAAGGATCATCTTTGCTGCTTATACCGCTATAGTCAGACTACAGAGGATACGCTTGACGTCTACATATAGTTACTATATCTAGGGAGTTATAGATTAGACCGGCAGCCGCATCATATTCTTAGCAGATCACATTACAGGACGGAGCTAAGACGTCTATTCTACGGAGTCTGGATACGAGACCTTAGCTACTAGATTCGAAATACTATCCAAGTTCCTTCCCCCCCAAATCCTAGCCAACTATAGGAGTTTTAGCACGCCCAATCTAGAGGCAATAGACACAACTAATTAGGGTATACTATAATCGCCAAAGCCTTAACTATAGAGGATTGCAATAGCAGCCTTCAAACTCTTCACCTCTAGGCCCAGCCGCTCTCTCTCTACCATCACCGTCGCATCATCCCCAGCAATAGCCTCGAACGTTTCATCTGACAGACCCAGAACGAACTTCGTATCAAAGAGCCGGAGCGGGCTGCCCTCGCTATCCAGGAGGAAGTGATAGACGGCGTACTGGCAGACGAGGTCGACAAAACGCTTGCATGATACGTCGTAGTAGCTCCGCAGGATGTCATGCACGTCCTTGCACACGTAGTCAACGTTGCCCGACTTGGTCAGGACCGCTTGGTTCAGCGCGGTTTTGGACAGCCACCAGCCGCGAACGTTACCGTGGTGAAGCGCCGTCGCCGTCTCCTGCAGACTTTTCCACACCTACGATTAGTTTAGACAGACAGATAGACATCATCAACACTTGCCAGGTCTGTCTCACCCCACAGACACTCCTATCAAAATCCCTGACATGTCCCTCAAATTTCGAGAAAACAATGCCATCTTGTATGTCTGGCGTAATCGTTGCCATCTTCCTAGTCGCTCTCATCCGGCGAATCGGACCTCTTGCGCTTCCGGGAGGGCTGTGACTGGGGGTTATCGCAGAAGGCTTTGAAGCGCGTCAATTGCTCGCAGAGTTCGCCGATGCTCTCAAAGGGCTGGTCGAGCTCCTCGTAGAAATCGAGACTCATTGCCCAGTGCTCGTCCCTCCATTCTCCCATGACGTACACCTCGGGATATGCAGATTTTTTCTCGATGGCCCGCAGTCTGGCTGTGACCTCGTCTCCCTCAAGGGTCCTGACTTCGAACGTCTTTTCCCCACGCAAGGCATTCTTGTACCACTGATACCACGACTTGTCCTGGAGGACCCGCTCACAGGAGGAGCAGATTTTGTGATCCCCTGTCGCTGCACAACATTCGCAGCAAGAGATGCCGTTCTCCTTTCGTTCTTTTGCGGCGCGTCTCCAGTAGGCGATCTCTGTGGTGGACAGCTTGTACAAGAGGAACGCACGTTCCCAGATGTTTTTGCACAAAAGCCCTGGCTCCCGCCATGCGAGTAAGTTCCGTTGGTGTAGTCGGGAACCGCATGCATGAGGATCTCTCGCTGAGCCCTGGGTCAATGGATCCGCATCCTGTTCCTTTAGCCACTTGCAGAGGCTGACAAGTCCGGGTCCGTCGCTGTACACGCCGTAGGCCATCTCTATATTCCATAAACGTCTCCAACTATCGGGGGGCGTCTCAGCAACTTTGGAAATGGTTGTGGAGCTCAGATCGCCTCTCGCAGTGTGGTAGACATCAAGCGTTTCAAAGGCCTTTCGAACCAAAGGACCGAGCGTTTGAATTTCCGGGGCACGCCCGTCGTCCCCGATCAAATAGACACAGAAATTGGCGCCGGGCTCCTCAACACTGGGCCTCCTTCGTGTTGCCGATAGCAGGACGCACCCATCGCTCGAGGTCTGGAGAGTGTGTTGAGTCTGATCTGTGTGATGTTTGAACAGATTGAACGGCTCGATTGTGAACCGGAGGGTATCTTGCAGCTCGGACACACTGAACGGCTTGACTGTGAACTGGAGGGTATGTTGCAGCTCGGACCTTTTGGAAAGTCTCAAGAATGGCTCTTGTGGCTCCAGGGTCCCCTTCTTATACGACTTGTAGATGAAGTTGACAACGCCGTGGACTACGCCGTCGTCCTCCTGTACCTGGCACTTGGGAGGCTTGGATTGGTCGTGCTCTTGGCTGATCCGCACAGCTCTCCGAGTAATGGCGCTAAGAAGAAGTTGTTGGGGCGATCCAGCTCGGAGCCGCTTGATCTGCTTCAAGACCGAGTCTGTGTCGCACTCGACCAGTTCCGGGGGACTGAGCTCGACAATTCGTTTTTTATTTTTCAATCCCGCGGCTGCAATGATCGCCGGCCAAGCATCTCGGGCAATTGTGATGGCAAACAGCTCGCGCACCTGATGCCAATCAGCGTCGAGATATACTGTGGATGTCATAGCCGTGTACAGGTCAGGTTGCGTGCCCTGATGTGCTCCCGACAACCGAGATGTTCCTGTCCACTCCTCTTCGATGTTTCTCAAGGTCTGCTGATCCATACGGATGGGGTTACGCTGATTGAGTTCCCGTAGAATCAGTCGGCACAGCTGTTGTACTATCGTGGGTCGGGTGGATTGAACCAGCGTCTGGACGTTGTCTCGGGTGATGAAGACGCAGCAATACCGCGATTCAACAAACGTGGCGTGTCGAACAGCCCCCATTTCCGAGTCCAGAGCACGAAACGATTCCAGAGCCTCCGTATAGCGTACGAAGGCGTCGTCCTCAGACCCTCCTTCACTGATGCGGTCAAACGGGTCCAAGTGACAGTATGAATAGATGTCGATGTCGGTGCCCACTACACTGGCGGCATCGTTATCACCAGAGGCAAGGACGCGCAACTCTCTGATTATGTCTTCACGGTATATGTCCCGTGCCCAGTCGAAGATGTAATCAACCAGAAGAAGCAGTTGCAGCGCGCCGTCGAGTGTAAGAATACTTCCTCGCCACACGTCGACGACACGCTGGGCGGGGGTTAGCAAATGTTCCATCCCAAGAGAAGTCCAAAAGGTGGCGGGCTCACACTCACATAGTCAGTGGTTCCTACAGTATGCGATCGTTTCAGGCCCTGCTCGACGTAGGCTGCGCACAACCTCCAATCCTCTCCTCTGTTTGAGAAGAACCAGACTAGAGGTCCGGATTGCCACCTCGAATGCGGGCCAGTCGCAGCGCGTAGCCTGTTTTGGGTTGCAAGAAAGGTCCTGATTGAAAAGGCCGTCTGCATCTGGATGGAGTGCCAGTCCGAGCCAGATGTGCCCGATTTTGCCTCGAGGACAAGGAAGGGGAATAATTGGCGGTCGCCGCTTTGCTGAATTGGCTGGCCTAACAGCTCCTGAACCTGGGTTCCGTCCAGACCCCCCTCAGACTCATGCAGTCGTTTGACTGTGTCGTTTAGGAGGTTCTCAATGTTTCTTGTCTGGCGCAGCCCATAGATTCGATCGGGGCTCTCTTTCTTTTTGAGATCCTTATGAACGTCTGGGTCGTGGTTCACTTGTTCGTCAGCACGATAGTTGAAAATCTGGTTCAGTCCAACGGCTTCGAGACTACAGGTGGTGCGTTAGCTCAGCTTCAACCCAGGAGAACACATTGCACCTACTGGTCCTGAGAGCGGCTTTGTCGGGGGCAACGGCAGGGTTGTCGCGCCTGTTGACGATTCCGCAATTGTGTGGCGACACCGGTGTCGCCGTCCCGGCTGACTTCAATTTCGGAACGCCATAACCGCTTCCGGCACGCTCGACTGGTTCAGACATGAGCAGCAGATTTCACAATACCCTCAAGAGAGGGCGTGGAAGCAACAGGGGAGGAGAAACGTACCAGCAGACCTCGGCCGAGAGCCTGCCCAGAATGATAGGCTCGCACGCATGTCTCCAGCTGGATTCATTCCGACGGTGGAATCGAGCGGCTATCTGGGTCAGAACTGTCGCCATGGACTTCCTCTCGGTTCGCCAGGGCTCGTAGTCGCCTTGCACAGGGGAGTCGGTGTAGGTGTCGTATTTCCTGTTGCCGAGCTCGTGAACTTGTTGCAGCGTCCTCTTGTGGCGATCGGGTCATTCCGATGGCCTCGTCTCGCCAGCGAACAAAATGCGGTACTTCCTGCACAAGTCTTCCCGAAGGCGCACTTCCTCCGACGTCAGTGTGGGCATCCTGCAGGCGAGCCGTGAGGCAAGGTTGTTGCCTCGTGTGCACGATGGTTTGTGGTGTTATGCACTGCGGGCAGATGGAGAGGGTTATTGTTTCTGGAGAGAAGCGGTGGCAAGGAGGGAGCCGTGGACTGAGGGTGAGGCGCCTTGCTGCGCCGCACAGCGGCAGGCTCGTCGCCCCCGGTCGGGTGCCCTGCGACCGTTCGACGGCCGGCATCCTTCGACACGCATAAACACGAAAGCGGCTATTAGCCAAGACGTGTAGAGCGGGGTCATAAACGCGTTTGGTTGGCTAAAGCATGATTTGCAACGCGTTGGTGGAACTTGTGGTCACAAAAGGCGATGTTAAGTTCACACCCAAAGTATAGATAGGAAACGGAGTTCGTAAACGGAGTGGTGCAAACTGAGCGCGAACGCGTTCACTACCGTTTTAATCATCAGAAAACGCCGTAGCACGTGACTCTAGGTCTGCTGAGTCAGCAATTCGACCAAAAAAAAGAGTGAGCTGCCAAGTCCAGATTCGCGTTGCCGCCCTCCCTGGGAAAGCGACAGCTTCTAGCCTCCGTTGTTGCTCAAAGGGTGCGGTTTTTTGTCTTCATTGCGACCAGTTCTGGACACTTTTGAGCAGACAGGGAACATTTATATGCAAAACGCAGGAACCGCTTTCCACCTCTCACATCGAGATCATGCCATCTGCAATGACAGAACAACGGCGGTCACAGATCATCCATGAGAACTCTACCGGAAACGGCCTTGATGCCTTCCGCGCTTCGTACTTATATAGAGACAATATTCTGCAGTCTTGCACTTCAGAATACGTCCCCGAGCATCCTCCGATGCTGCTCCCTTTCTTCGTCCATGAGGTTGCCTGTCTTTCTGAAAAAGTCTTCCGGGACATGCCTCCGCCAGGTCTCATAGAAATTACAGTAGTGCCAGCCAGCTCGGCTGAGGGCAGGAGTCTTGTCTCGAGAATATCAAGGGGTCATTCATCATTCACCTGCAGCCTTGGCTGAATGGAGCGATGGCTGAAATGGATGGAATTTCGTGGGTGACGAGTAGCTGCGTAACTAGAATAGTGCACTGTGTCGTCCAAACGCCTGGACCGGCTTGGCGTTTTGCGGTATAGTTAGAAGCGCCAAGGTCAATGGTGCTAGTTGTCGCGAGATATGTCTACGGTTGTACGCTCTTGAATCCCGGCAGAGTCTTCAACACGTTACCCACCGCGGGCACATCTCGTCGCAGGGCGTCGGTGACCTCGGCCCAGATCTTTTCGGCCAGTTTCTGACCGTCTTCGCCGGCAAGATTAGGTACCCTGTTATCACTCGTCAGTGTACTGTGAACATCAGTGCGTCCTCCCTCATCCCTAACTTACTCGTGCAACTCATCGTCATACCACAACTTCCCACTAGCTTGGGGTTCCAGCAACGCGCCGCTGACTACGCTTCGCGCCGCATACTCGGGCGTCCTCATAATTAGCGCGTTCAAGAGAGCCTTAACAGCCGCAGCTACAACCCCGGTCCACCCCCCGACTCAGGTTCGTCGCAACACCCCCGGGGCACACGGCCGTCACAGTGACCTCGGACGCATCAACCAGCGCAGCCAGCTTCTTGACCACACCCATCAGCAAGAACTTGGACATTCGATACTGCTCACTCGGCTTATACCCCCCATCCTGGACCGAATTCGCCGACCCGAGCACACCAGCCCCCCCTTCCCGCTGCTCCTCCGCTAACTGCACGGCCTCAACCCGCCGCGACGCCACGACCTCCAGCACGGATGGACGACCACCACCACCACCACCACCCCCCTCACCCCTCCGCCCAGCGCTGCTCGCCCTCAGCTTCGGCAGCAACAGCACGGCCAGCAGCGCCGTCGACAGCGTGTTCACCTGCAGCGTGCGCTCCCACCCGTGCGCCGACACCCCGCGCGCGACCTCGTACACGCCCGCGTTGAGCACGGCCACGTCGAGGCGCGGCAGGTCGTCGGCGGCGCGGCGCGCAAAGGCCGCGACGCTCGCGTGGGAGGCCATGTCGAGGTGCCAGAGCTCGATTTTGGTTTCGGTTTGGTTTCCCGTGCTGCGTGCCAGGTGTCCTCGATGGTGCGCTGCGCGGCGCGGCCTGCGTCGAGGTTGCGCACGCCGAGGATGAGGCGGGCCGGGCTGAGCGCGGCGAATTTGGTTGCGGCGGCGAGGCCGAGGCCCGAGTTGGCGCCGGTTATGAGAATGGTTTTGCCTGTGAAGGGGGTCGTCGGGTCGGCGAGGGGCTTTTGGCGGAGGAGTTGCCAGCCGATGGATGACCTGTCGGATGGTTTGGGCGGAGGGCTGGTGCTGGTCGAGCTCATTGTTCGTGATAAAGGATTCGGAATGCAATGGCCGCACGACTTGGGAAAGATGATGTTTTAAGCGCAGTTGGCCGCGGTTTCAGTTGTTTTGTAGATCCAAAAGAGAGGGCGAGGTGCTTGCACATTTTGAGAACTGAGGCCTGAGAGCACAGCGTGTAAGACAGCTGATGGGCGGTCGCGGTCCCCGAGACCTCCATGTCAAATAAGGGATTCAAGTTGCCAGAACATGCCCAATCGGGGTTAGAGATCTTATGTCCGTTTCTCAGCACCACTTCGGTGTCTGTCGCATCCAATGCCCTCGGATATTCAACTGATAGTGACATCACGAGCCAGAAGACCGACCCTCGCTTTCATACTCGCATGATCGGAGAGTCGGTGCAGTCAGACCCGCGCACTATACCCTGTGAAGTCCCTTTGCCTCCTTGCTAGCCTTGGAATGTGGAAACTCGGAGCGGAAATGCAGCTTTCGGAGAAATGATGAACATTGCCCAAGGAGATAGAGACTCCTACACAAAGGGAGTACTAGTACTTACGGGCTGGCGCACACTCTTCCGTTGACATTGAATCATTTTTATGCCATGGAGGTGTTTACAGTTGAGGACTGTAGGGCAAGGCTTGAGGGTTGTTTTCAAAGCAACCCCTTTTCTTTTCTTCGTTACCGGGCAGACGATTTGGAACTAACTCCATGACTAGTAGCTGCTGCGTCCCTGTACCCGTGTCGGCCGATCCCCAGTTCCTCGTGCTGAGATCCAACACCGCAACCCTTGACCGCGCCCTAACTCCCTCTCCTGAGCGAGCAAGTGCCTTATCCAAAAGACATGAGCCACACGCACACCAAAACTACTTGGCAGCCGCCGTCCCGTTCTTGTTAAACTGCCACCAGTTGAGGTTGAACAGGTTCTGGTTTCCGCTGCCGACAAACTTGAAGAAGAGATCATGCTGCCCCGTGGCACTGCCCGACAGCGGGCACAAGACGGTCTTCCACGTGGTCGCACCCCCAGTCGCGTCCACCGCGCAAGTTGCCACCAGCGAGCCCGTCAGGCTGCCCAGGCGCAACTCGATCTTGCCGCCGCCGCTGGCCGCCGCCACACGCAGGCTGACCGAGGCCGCGCCGGGGGCCGCGCCAAAGTCGACGCCGCCGATCTTGATGTAGTCGCCGTTGTTGACCGATGTGACGTGCAGGCCGCCGTCGTTGCTCGCCTCGGTCGACAGGCCGCTTGAGAAGGCGATGGTCTCGGCCTCGACGCGCGCGTACGGGTCGAGCGGCTCGATCTGCGGCGCCCCGGCCGTCGTCATCTTCATGTTGGGGATGCTGCCGTCGCTGCCGTAGCTGAATTTCTCTACCGCAATCGACCGCGTGTAGCCGCTGCCGCCCGGCAAGGCGCCGTTGTGGTAGAAGAAGTAGGAGCCGCCCTTGTAGTCGATCAGGCCCGGGTGGTTGGTGAACGAGGCGCCCTGGGTCGCCATGACCTGGCCGCGGTACGTCCAGGGCCCAGTCGGCCCCGTCGCGGTCGAGTAGCGGATGTCCTCGGGGCAGCAGTGGCCGGCGTAGACGAGGTAGTAGGTGCTGTTGCGCTTGTAGAACCACGGGCCCTCGGCGAAGTTGCCCTGGAACGACGACATCTGCGCGTTGTTGATGCTGCCGCTGTACGAGACCATGTCGTTGTTGAGCTTGATCCAGTACAGGTTCGGGTTTCCCCAGTAGAGGTAGGCCTGGCCGTCATCATCGATCCACACGGTCGGGTCGATGGCGCCGTTGGCAACAAGGGGCTTGCCCAGCGCATCTTTGTACGGGCCTGTGATGCTGTCGCTAACCCCGACTCCGATGCCGTACGAGGCACCGTTGCGCGTCATGGGCACATAGTAGTAGAACTTGCCGTTGCGTGCCACCACCTGGCCGGCCCAGGCGTCGGCCTTTGCCCAGCTGAAGGTCTTGAGGCTCATGACCACGCCCCAGTCGCGCCAGTTGACCATGTCAGTCGACGAGAACAGCCGCCAGTCTTTCATGTTGTAAGTCATGGAGCCGTTCTCGTCGTGGTCAGCGAACAACCACAGGGTGTTGTTCCATACGTACGGAGCCGGGTCCGCCGTATAGATGGTCTGGATGATGGGGTTGTCGGCCCGCACGACATTCGTGACGCCGAGCAGGGCGCCAACGAGGGCGGCCACCTTGTTGGACAACATCTTGGAACAAGTTTCCGAGGGCGGTTTGGATTGTTGCTGAACTGTGAAGCGCCAATGACGACCAAAGTGTCGACCTACGGCTCACTTCTCTCATCACTGGCTAGTTTACATACCTATAGACAGAGGGATTGCCTTTTTCAGCCATCTGGATAAATGGCCGATCTCTTCCCAGCGGATGGTGTCGCGTAACCCGGTCAGGGGCTCCCTTGCAGAACACCGCCTCGAATATAGCCGAGACTCGCTTCCTGCCATCAGGTACCAAAACCAAGAACCGGGACTGGAGCGCATGTCGGACACGGCGGTTCAACCGTGGTACTGCAACCTGACAACATAGAGCATATGATGAAACCGCAGCAACGTAGGGCCGCCACCTCATCCGCGCGAATTGCAAGAGACTGCCAGACCGGACTTGACAATCCACTAATGGTAGGATCAGCATGTGCAAGAAGCTTAGATTCAACAGCCCGAGAACAATGAATTGGGATAGGATGTCGCCAAGAACAATCCGCATGACACTGACGATGGCGTAGTCTGTCCAGGCCAATCCCTCAACAACCAAACGGACAGCAGCAGGCAATGGCCAACCGAACGAAAGGCGGAATATCTAGATTTGACCCCTCCCGGGGGGATACAACAGGTGCTTTGGCAAGAAACGGGTACATATCAACGGAGATGAAGCGACACTGATGGCCGCAAAGGAGGGTGGCTTGCATGGACTCGGAGTGCTGCATGCAAGTTGGCCCAAGTTCTTTGCCCAGAACAAGGATGTCAGCCTTAGACGCTTTCTGCGATGGCTCGGGAAGAACGGATTGAACATCAGGTTTCTCAATCCGGACAACCACTCGGAGCGGACTCCCGTCGGCGCCTTCGTCCTCCACTTTTTCAGCTGTCTGGTGTTAGTCTTCGCCACCTACGGCCTAGATCCCAATGATGCCTACACGCTTCTCACTGGTCTCATTTCGTACCTTACGACGGCATTCTTTAGGTTGTTCTTGGCGCTAGGAACCCTAATTCTACGCTTCCGGGGCCCTCCTAGAACAAACCCCGTCGATGAATACCAGCACAAGCAGCAGCCTGTCAAGAGGAGCTGGGCTGACTTAACACGTGGCACCGTCTATCCCGGAGTGAGCATTGCCGCTGCCTCCATCTCCTCATCGGCAATGCCTACCCAGTTATTACGAACTGGGTGCGACTATCGGATCTGTTTCCCGCTCAGGGATTTGCTTGGTACTTAGTCCCGATGATCTCGTTCTGTGTTCTCGGCTTTGGTGCTCTCTGGTTTTTGGGCTTCCTGTTCTTGCTTTGGTTGCCAACTGCGACTCAAAAATATTGGCAATCCGGTCCGCGGTCCTCATCCGGCCAAAACACACCTTGATTTCCCCGGTCCGCTCGGCGAAATCCTAAAAGGCATATGATGACTGTGATGCCGATAGCGATACGGAGCATACTTGAACTCCTGATAGGTTTGTCCCCCACATAACCAAGTCTTCTACTCTTACATTTCCCGGTAAATAAACAAAGTAGAAACAGTCGTGGGACGGGATCGCCAGATTTGTATTCGGCCGTTGGGGCTTGGTTGAATGCAAGGCGGCACCCAGTCTTCCGCTGGGTTCGCTTCCATGTCCCCATCAAGGTAACAAGGTCCCATTTGGTTGTTGTAACTTGTTCTTTAGCTACTAAAGCCACTCAAAAAGACATTGAGACAGATGTACCTTGTGCTGAGATCTCATAGTCGTGCTTGTTACTCGCCGGATAAGGAGGCGAGGTAAAGGGGAAAACAGGGGGGGAGACAAACACCTGCCAAGACTCGCGATGGAGCAAAAGGGGAGCGAACACCAAAAACATACAACACCGGGGATTCGCTGGTCGTCACCGACCCAACTACGTACTCTCCCGCCGTGGTCGCGGCGGAGGTTGAAACGGGGAACATTGCCTCGGGAATTGCCGGCATCGTGGAACTTGGTGTCGAGTGGTGTGTCACGCCAGAGCTGACGGCGCTGGATTCCCCGTAGTCGGCGGTCGACGAGTCTTCCTGATCCCCATCGCGCGGCCAGTATCCAGGATGATCTGGATGGTATTCATGGGATTGAAGCCGACGAACCCCCTTCGCGCTGCTCGGGTAGTAATCCACGCCGCAGTAGCATAGCACATTGCAGATCCTCCGCCCTTCCGAGTCACCGTCTTCGCAGAATGCGCCATGGGACCCGACCTGCACAACAAAACGGGCTACTGTAATGGCATTTATCTTGTGCAGCCCGGAAGGCAAGCTCTTTAGATCATGGTCCAGTCGCACCATACGCACAACGTACTCACAGCAGGTGGCCGTCAAAGGTGTTTGAGAAGCACAAGATGAATAGTGATGGCCAGAAGAAGAGGTCGCCATCGGCGAGCTACATCCTTAGTCTCAGCCATTCACGAGACTACGAGAGCGCGATGACTGAAAAAGGGATGAGCATGGACACTTTGTAGAGGAAACGAACGAAACGGCCCCCTTGATTTCGAGGATAGCTTCTCATTCTTCTATCTTAGCGATTAGAATCACAATTTTTTTCATCTTTCCTTGCTTTTCAGACTTCAATAAGATCAGCTCTTTGGTTACCTCACATCACATGATTAATTTTCACCGAAGTAGGCCCATAACACTTATGCCCTCTCCCCCCCTTCTTCTTCCATCAGAGCCCTCCAGTCAGTCTCTTGAGGCCTCCAACCCAACTCAGCCAGCTTGTCAGCTCTCGTTCTTTCGCCACAACCCCACATGATGGGTCCAAACGGATGGATTTCCTTTGCGGCCTCGACCGACACGCTTGCTACTTCTCCGAGACCTAAGCGCTCACTGACAGCTTTCGCCCTGTCCATCATACTCAAGTCTCCAGTGCTCACAAAGTAGTAGCCGTTTTGATTCACTCCCACTTGTCCGCGTCTCTCGCTCTCACTCAGTAGTGCCTGCTCCATCAGGAACACGACTGCATCGCCCAAATCACCAATAGAAGACCAAGACCATGTTGCAGTGCCCTCGCCGATGACAAAGGCTCGTCCACGACTCTTAACCGTTGCATAATAAAAAGCCGCATTGCTCTCCTTCTTCAGATGGCCCTTGCCACGGCCCCACAGTTGACCTGGCGAGACTAGTATTGTGCCCACCCCTTTGGCAGCACTGTGAGCGATGATTGCTTGATCCGCGCCCGCATGCATTCGATCCTTAGGAACGGCCAGTATTGCATGCGCATCGGTGATATCGCTCCAGGGACGGCTGCTCGTCCCGAGATTCCCAGTGATCGGTTTCGAGAGGTCGATCAGACTGCGCGGGCCAGTTAGGCTGATGAGACGTGGCAGGAGCGATCCAATGGTGGTGCGGGATGCCAACCCGTCTATTATCGCGCACACGGCGGGGACATTGTCACCTCCCGCGTGGATTACGAAGTCGGCCTCCGCTGCCGTGGATGTGAGGAGAGAAAGCGAAGAGAGTTCGCCGATTATGGGAGTGAGATTTGGATAGACTGATTGGAGTTCTTTGGCAACAACTTCCTGACGGATCAAAGCTTTGACGCGAACACTTGGATGTGCCTTGGAGAGACAAGAGAGAATAGTGCCGCCGACGAATCCGGTGGCGCCAGTGAGAAAAACACAGTACGATGTAGGCATTGTTTTAGTGACGCGAGAGGTTGAATTTTTGACATAGCGGGTGAAGGACGTAGTCGGGAAAAATTTTTGTTGCTCCCTAAGAGGGGCTTAAAAGCGAAGCGTGTTTTTGTCAGGGCTTCGGGAGAGAGTTCGACAGTGGCCTGTCGAGTCAGGGGTCGGAGGAACCACGGGCCGATTAAGGGGGGTATTTAGGCAGTCACACAGGTACGCATTCCCCTTATTAATAGTTCTATAAGCGGCTTATCTTTGCACCGACGGCATAATATTTGACCGAGTTTGTACCTGGGAATTAAATATGGTTCTTCAACTGTACATAGATGAAATCAATTCTATAGCATAATTAACTAGTCTGTTCCATTGTATCAAAATTTGAAGCCCTAATAACGCGTATACCAGCCACCGGCGTCGATAGGCTGATACGACCGAATTGGGGGAGGCTAGTTGGTTCGTCGAATGGAAAACCGAGAAAGGGGTGATTCGACAAGATATGTTAAAGCGGGGGTTTCACAATACAGTTATGCTGTATCCCGTAGTCCAGAATGCTGTCTCAGCAACTTTCTGGAATGCTGAGCGCTGGCAAGATACGGAATAAGAAACTGCGTCGACCTTGGGTTCGCACCTTAAGCCCTCCGCAAGGGGCACAGCCAAGCAAAGCTTCGTCGGCGACACTACAGCGACCGCTCAGCAATCGGGGCCCGGGTGGGAGCCGGGTACGTAGCTGTAACTGGAGACCGCATACGTGACGCACCCCCTGTCGGCAAGCTTTGGGCGCATCGATGCGTCAAACGCCAGCAAAAGCTCCGGGCACGTTGGACGCATCGGTACGACTATCAGAGGGCTTTCCTTTGCCTGATTCTTTTTGCTTGGTCTGCGCTGTTGCTTGGGCTATGTTGGCCGCTGTCGATATAGTGTTCTGATACAACCCGGAACTTGGTTCAGGCCCATCTGAAGTGGAAATATCGGCACCTCAACTATACTTGTACACGAGGTCGAACTTCTTGCACTTCGAGTGCCGCGGGGCGGTATGCTCGTTGAGGTGGTGGCCGCAAGGGCCGCACCATCCCTCCTCGCCCGACGAGGTTGTCATGGCGTTTGGATCTGACTACGGGGGATATCGAGATGGTCAAAGAGGGTAAATTTCAGAGAGAGGTGGACTAGCATTCGATGCTTGGGTACTACAGGCTACCGGGAAACGTCAAGGAGAGGGGAGCTGCTCTGTTGCCCTTTGTCTTGTCCTGGAAATACTAGAACCAGGCCAACACCTCTGGCCATGCAGCCCCGTTCCCTCCCTACCCCGTCCACCACACCAGCTTGACCCAACCCGCGCCCGGCCTTTGGTGTCCTTCCGCTGCCAGTGCGTCGGCATGAGCGGCGCCCAATACCGAGCCCTTTGTCTGGCATTGGACAAGCAATGTATCCAGGCGGATGACACAATACGCCGACCGCTGGTCGCTGCCTGGGCAACCCTCTTCTTCAAGGTCGAGGGGCGTGGGCAAGACTTGGAGGCAACACCCGTCAACGGCAAGCCCATCCGACCAATAACGGTTGTGAGGCGAGTCATCTGCATGTGGTACATAGCAGAAATAGGACTGCTGCAAATTGCTTCCCAAGGCACCCCATCGGGGCATCCCAGGCAACTCGGCTCAATTGCGAGCCTCGACACGAACTGTGGCCGCCCGGTTCGCATCCGGCTGTCATTTTAGGATGCCATCCCAATGGAGCTGTTCTCCTGGCAGCCGTCCACGGCGTCAGGGCTCGATGCCCACTTGCCTATGCACGGGCCAAGATTCGGCTCCCCGGGCGTTTGTCCCCGGAGGAAGCAAAGCAAATCATTGCATGCCTGGCCTTTGTGCAGATGACTCATTCGTCTTCTGCGGCTGTTGGAAGCGATACGGAACAGTCACCACTGTGGAGTAACCTTTTAAGGCCAGTCTGTCGCTTGCTGTAGGTATTTTTCATCACTGCGTCAGCCAGCAGTTTCCCAGATTGGCAGACTCAAAAAGACAGAGAGAGAGCGGGAGAGAGCGGGAGAGAGAAAGAGATGCTCACAGCAATGGTGCCTATAATAATGGTTGGCACAGAAAATACAATAGAAGTGAAGGTCAAGACGACCTTGATCCACCTCAGCATCATCTCATGATTCGCTATCAAGTGCAGTCGCGAGTACAGAAGCCAGCTCTGCGGGATCACCATGATCAACCACGTCAGGTAGATCATGGTGATGGAGCCCTTGAGGTTGGTCCATACCCCAAAGTCGGCGAGGATGATGAAGAGCGGTTGCAAGATGACGCCCTACGAGCTGAGCGCGGCGGACCAAAAGTACAGGCCGCGGCGGCGCTTGAAGAGCAGAAAGAGAGACGCGTTGACCTCGGCGCCGATGAACCACGAGATGCCCGTAAATGCGGCGAGGGAGTAGAATATCTACTAAATTATCGGCATGGTAGGGTCAAGCAGGAGTATTTGTCTGAGGGGTTGGCGGGGAGGAGGTTTGTGGAGGAGAGGGATCTAGGCACGTAGGTAGATTCGGAGGTTGAGAGGGGGGATAGGCAGGTAGAAGGGGGGAACATAGGAGAGGGCAACCATGAGTGATAGATAGGGGGAAAGGGTGGTGCTGGATATCACTGGAAGGCTCATGGTGATGTTGGACAGATAGATATATGTAGGAGATTGTTGATTGGATGCATACACTGGATGTTAGCATGGTGATGGCGTCTTATTTTTGGACCATAGGATGCGGCTGCACATAACAAGCTTTCAATGTTGAATGATATACGTGACTGATTGAGGAGTCATGTCCAGCCCGTCAATGAGGACCCAAAGCTCCCGGGGTCAGTCCCATAAGCGTTCCACAGTGAGTATTCCGTAAGACCGCCGCGACCTTACCTGGGCCTTCGGAGGAAGCGAAAAAGCTGCCCCGTTTGCTCATCAGCCTCGACGCTCCAACCGGCTGAATCTTCGTCGTTACATGCCCACTGTCGGTCCCCGCCAAGCTTCCGACGTCGCAAGCTTCAACCCAAGATCCGGACACGATCTAACTATTCAAAAAAGCCGATTGGAGCGCTTCATGAACCTCAAATAACAGCCAATAGAGGATGCATTCTTTACACCCGGGTTTGGCAGCGTAACACTGGCACGAGGCAACCCCTTCGCAGACCCTGCCGGACTTGGCCTGACCTTAGCCAATTCTGGCTCGGCACTACGTTGACCTTGAAAACCTTCCTCATACATCACGGCGATCTGGCCGGCAAAGCTCCATTTGGAAGTGCCGTGGAAGAGAAGGCGATCGTCCAACGAAGGGAACGGAAGATGAACGAAGAACCCGTTGCCCTTACAGCTCGCCGGGTTCATAACTACGGGGATTCGTGCTTCTGAGGAGTTTTGTTTCCCGCCTGGTTAACTATATAAGTGGAACAGGTATCCGCTGTTTGTTGACAGCCCCCTGCGCATATCATTCAAAGCTCGTTCGTATCAAACAACATGATTTCCATTCCTACCCTCGCCCTAGCCCTCCTGAGCGCCCTCCAGGCGGTCGACGCTGCCTCAGCCGGCTGCGGCAAGGCGCCCCCGTCGTCGGGCACAAAGTCCATGACAGTCAACGGCAAGCAGCGGCAATACATCCTCCAGCTGCCCGCAAACTACGACCGTAACAAGGCTCACCGTGTTGTCATTGGCTACCACTGGCGTGACGGCTCCATGAACGACGTGGCGAACGGCGGCTTCTACGGCCTTCGGTCTCTTGCGGGGGACAGCACCATCTTTGTCGCCCCGAACGGCCTGAACGCCGGGTGGGCGAACAACGGCGGCGAAGACATCACCTTCACGGACCAGATTGTGGCGATGCTCGAGAACGACCTCTGCGTCGACGAGGGCCAATTCTTCGCGACGGGCTGGAGCTATGGCGGGTCCATGAGCCACAGCGTAGCCTGCTCTCGGCCAAGTGAGTTCTTCCTTGCTGGAGCTATGGAGGAATCCGGCCTGCTGACTCTCTACCTAGATGTCTTCAAAGCCGTATCGGTCATCGCCGGCGCGCAGCTCTCGGGGTGCTCGGGCGGCAGCACCCCCGTTGCCTACCTCGGGATCCACGGCGCCGCCGACAACGTCCTGCCCATCTCTCTCGGGCGCCAACTTCGCGACAAGTGGTTGCAGACCAACGGCTGCGCCTCCAAGAACGCCCCGGAGCCCTCGGCCGGGCAGCAGAGCGACATAAAGACCGTGTACAGCTGCTCCCGAGCGCCCGTGACCTGGATCGGGCACGGCGGCGGCCACGTTCCCGACCCCAGCGGCACCAATGGCGTGAAGTTTGCGCCGGGCGAGACGTGGTCCTTCTTCAACGCGGCCGTCTCCGGCGGCAGCAACCCTGGCACTACCTCTAGCGCTTCAACCGCGCCGGCGACGACGACAAGTCCGGGAACGCAGCCGACCAATCCCGGGGCAAACTGCTCCCCGAGGTATAGCCAGTGCGGTGGTCAGGGATGGACTGGTCCCACTTGCTGCCAGAGCGGGAGCACTTGTCAGCTTTCGAATAACTGGTATTCGCAGTGTCTTTGATGTATTAAGGGGAGCCGGACGTGGTTGAGCAGATGTCGTCTTTCATGTGCATATTTGGTCCTTAAAATCATCCGTAGCCAGATTCACAATGACCACCACGTATTTGAGTAGCATTTCGAGTTCTGGCTCCCAGACTACCGAGCGGCTGCGATGAAAGATCTTCTCGTCCGACTTGCAGCCGTCTTTGTGTTGCCGTGTCCCACACATTTAAAGAAGCTGTGCGACGGTTGGTGGAAGTCGATTGCACGTGGGAAATATGGTATTGCTGACCATCTTAGCATCTCGACCGCGACAGGGGTAAAAAAATGGCTCTGGCACCGAATCATCCGCCCTCATATTACATTCACAGACAATCGATTCACGGCTAGATGGATGACACTGCAGGGGAGAGGTGGCGTTTTGCGACATGATCCATCGTAAGCATCGCAACTCGAAGTACTATAGTAGCGAGGTAGGGCACGCTTGTTAAGGCCCAATTGCGGGCAACAGGGTCAGGACCGGCTGCTGAGACATATCGCTGCCGGATGCCGCACTGTTTCGCCGTCTCCTGCACATGACAATGGTTCTTTCTCTTGCAATGCGTAGATCTTTACAGACACTGCGAGTACCAGTCGTTAGAGACCTTGCAAGTGCCCTGCAAGCAGCACGTTGGCCCTGTGTATCCCTGACCACCGCATTGCCTATAAAGAGCGGCGCAGTTCCCGCCTGTCGGTTGTAAAGAACTTGTCGTGCTTGTGCTCAAGGTTGCGATGTTCTCGCCGTGATAGATGGGTCGCCAGTGCCGGCTCGGACGTCGTTGATAAGTTGTATCAGCTTGGGGCCAATCTGATTCGCGAGAAACTGATCGCCCTGGTTGTTGGGGTGGACTCCGTCACTCTCGAGCATAGCGTTAGTGAAGCCGGCAGCCCGTGAACAATCGGCGATGACGACGGGCGATTGCGACGTGGTATGTGCCTGCACCCAGCCGGGGATGGCATTGTTGACCCCTTCAACAGTTGCGTCGCTCCAGCTTGTCGGGATCAACTTGTCAATCTGCAAAAGTAAATATGGCGGCTGTTGACCCAGAGGACGAGATGCCGCTACTTACGATGACCTTGACCCTTGGGTTTGCGGCCCGCATGGCATTGAGCATGGTCGTGTACGAGTCGAGAATGCTCTGGACGTTCCGTTTGCCGATGTTGACGTCGTTGGTGCCGAGCATGAATTGAATGATGTCGGGCTTTGTGTCCTGGACCCAGCCGACAATGTTGTTCCTCGCAATGTCGTACGCCTGCCAGCCCGAGTGGCCTTCGTGATTGGGGTCAAACCCTGATGGCCTTGAGCACTTCCCCTGGAGGTTGCTCATGCTGCCAACAAAGTCGACACTGCTCGCCAGCCCGGCAGACGTGATTTGGTTCCACACCAGAGGTCTCCAACAGGTGATCTCAGTAATGGAGTCACCAAGCAGCACTTTCCTCCGCCGCCGTGGCCGGCAATGTCAGCTTCAAGTTCCCGACTGCCAAACACAAAGTGCAGTGTAGAGGTAGCCACTTACTAACTCTGACCTTTTGCGCGTATGTAGCGCTGACGAGGCCAGAAACAATGGTAAAAGCGAAGAGACGCATGGTCACGAAGAGCTCAGGTTCGAATTTGAAGCAAGTACTGTATCTAGTCCTGCAACAAACAGACCGTTATGCGGGCACATCACTCGGGGCCTCGTTGTGGTTATATAATAGCTTGTCAACACTACACCCCGAGTGTCCTACCGGCGGATAGCAGCCTCTCCCAGGTTCCCAGATCACGCATAGTCAGTTGACAGTGTAGCAACCGGCTAATTTACAATTATTGCCTTGCAGTGTAATTCATCCGCATTAGCGTCTCCCAACCAAGGAAGCCAAGGCGAGACACTGTTGCAGGCGGCAAGGAGGAAGATGTTCAAGGGAACGTCTTCACAGGCGCGCCAGTAGGGTAAATGCTGGTTTGTACAGTACATAAGGCGACAAAGAACGCCCCACACGAACCACAATCCATGTACACAGCACCCAAGCAGCACGCTGCTAACGAATTGCAAGAGAAACAGGCCGGGGCAGAGGCATGAGGAAGAGCGACCTGACAAGTACGAGAGACATCTCGCAAACTCAGCACAGATTCCCGCAGGGCTGGATTGTAGGCCCGTAAGCAGCTTTCGGCAGGAGCCCAGCCGGCCGATATATCGCGTGGCGCGGATACGACACTCGCCGTCCTCTTGTCCCGTATGTGCTCTTCCTTTAGCCCGGCTCTCCCCACTTGGGGGTAGAGGTAAGTAGACCCCTTGTAAAGGGCGATCAGGGCGTCGTGTATTTACTTCGTAATGCGGCCGAGGTCGGTGCGTGTGTGATAGTGGATCGTAACATAGAGGATGACGACCTTGAGGGTGAAGCAGAACCAACCCAAAGGATGCTTTGTTTAGGGGAGTTCTCAATTATTTCAATCCACATCACGTCTGCGCGACGGTTAGGATGCCAAAAATGCATATTGGTCTTCTTAGCGTCCACAGGGTACGACAGTACCGCGCACATGCCGGGTTCACATATCTGCGAGGGCCCCCTCGGCAGCTCTGCAGATTTAAGGGGACGAGTTCGAGGCATACCGCGCAATGAACCTGAATATGTGTGGAAGAACGGTTCCGATAATGTACCAACCCCCGAGGGCTAACCAGCTGAAGAAGAGCCAGCCAAACATGTATGCGATAACCAGACGTTCTTGCTCGCAGACGAAAGCCCCGGGATCGGTTGCCTGTTCCCTGGACACAACCTTATCGTTGCCGGTAATGGCCACAGGGATCAGAAAGATGCCGGCACCGCTGCCGAAGGATGCTGAGACAGGCAGAGAGTGAACTGCTGGGTAGCACGGTGCTGGATAAAAATGAACTGAGGCAAGCCTACCAGGTATTGCACGTGGCGATGCCGCAACACTCAACACATTCCAGGGGGTAACGTTATTGGTGGTCTGGCGATACACATACAACATGCTGGGAGGCTTTGACATTCCCTCTGCACAATACGCTCATGTCAAATTACAAATTTTTTCTGCCCGAGATGTACCTAGGATTCCAAGTTCATACGTTCTAGCAGCAAGCCCTTATTTCAGGGGCTAGGGTTAGGGTGAGAAGATGTGGTTCAGGGGCTTGACCAAGACCCAACTGTTTTCCTCACTCCCCCTGAAGAAACGACAGGGGTTTCGGGATGTGGGAGGGAAACGGGCCCTGTCCCGCTGACCCAACCCGACTCTCCTCCTCTTTATTGCAACTCGCCTTTCTCGTCCATTCTATTCGTTTCATTGCAGCTCGGAAAAGGTGCCGACGCGGACGGTCTTAAGGTCTTAACGCAGCTCTCTGGAATATCACCCCGGACGACAGCGAGGAGCAAACCAGAAGGATTCGCGATGGCAATGGAGAAACAGATCAAGTTCCGACACCCGGGCTTCATCGGGATTGTGCTCAGCCCATTTAATTCAGGGGCCACCTCTTTCCGTGCTCCGAAACTGGACAAATCAAGGAATGCAAATCTGGAACTGACTTCAGTCAACAGTCAACAGCACAGGTGGCCTGGTCTGAATTTAGATACTTTCTCCGCCGTCGTTGAAGTTTCGCTCGTTAACGTCCCAGCGCAGTGAGCCTTTCGTTCAATGATCCTTGTCTCTTGAACCACTGCACGCCAACCAACCACGTTTGCTTTTCCCCGGCCCAGGGAGCTTCGAGTCACCAGCAGCTTGTCCTCGGCAGCTGCCGAGTGGCAATCCAGCTCTTGTGTGAGAACGCCCTTCAAGCTGGCAGAAAATGATTTTCGTGGCGCCCACGCCAATCCTCTTTGGGCTGACGCTGCCGGCTCTCGGCTTCCTCGAACGATCCATATGCTTGGCGAGGGAATCTTCGGCCGATCCTTTCAGGCTTGAAAAAGAACAGCAGTGCGGCCGGAAGCGTTTTTCCCCAGAAACCTACTGCCACGTGGGTCACTACTTGTAATGTTCATGTAAGCAGGAAACTGGAACACGGTCCTCAATTTTGTGGCCCGATTTCACCCACTACCGGACGGCATTATACTTCCAGTTTGGGCGTTCTTCCGTCCTACACGTACCATTCACAATCGCGATGCTCGGTCAAATGGACGACCCGAGGCAGGAGTTGCTTTACCACAGACAGCGTTCCTAGCAGGAGGAATATACGCCGCAGTCACCCACGGACAAGCTACTTTCTTACGTATGATAATGTTGGGTTGAGTTCTTCAACGACTCCTCGGGATGATGGCGACCTGGAACTGCTAGTGAGGTGGAAGGGTGGAGAGGAGATATGGGTGCCTTACAAGAATGTGGCGGAAGCACAGGCGCTTGACGAGTATAAGCGTCTTTATAGGCGGGTTACTGTAGATACTGTCTAAGACTTTGCCTAGGCTACCTAATAGTTTCTTCCTATACGAGCCCGGCATTTACTCCTTTTATAAGGCGTGAACCTTCTTACTCGATCATCTTAGGATTATCGACGGTGCAGCCGCGGTCGCTTCCAAGGTTTCGTGCTGGGCTGGGCGTGATGTGACGGGGTCAGCTGCGATGCTAGAGACAGGGGCCCTTGGTCCTTGAACCCCCCCCCCCCCC
>MU854391.1:0-94756 GCA_033296685.1 Parachaetomium inaequale | reverse complement strand
CCGGTTCGCGAGTTGGGTGGCGCCCCCAACGCTTCCCGCCTTAACGACTCGACCATGGGCTCGTTTGCGAAGGACTGGAGCAGCCAGCTCAGCACACCCATCCCCCAGGACCTTGCCTACATCCTCAAGCTCGCCCTAGAGCAGCAACATCAGCTGGAGCATGTCGCTTCGGTTGATGTGGCGGTCGGAGATGACGAGGCGCCAATTGGAGAATTGAAAATCCACGCTGATAACGAGCTCAACGAGATGGACATACATCAGGCTCCGATTGCAGTGCCGAGTTCCAGTTGCGAGCTTTTTCGTGACCAGACATGGACCGTCAAAGCAATGTAAAATGCTGCGCTACCTACCAAGGTAGGTTGCCTAAGGCATATGGCTGTGCCTGGACTCATACATGCCACGGGAATAAACTGGTTGCTACTGAAAGCCTAGAAATACTGAGATTGGGGTTACCTGATGTTTGCTTGCCCCTGCACACATAATGTGAGCGTTGACCCCCGCAACAAGAGGTAGACAAACATGAACGGATGTAAAACCTGAAATGGAGCAAAGAACCGCCGACACCATCGCTACCTCTCGAAGTTGAGCGTGTATGTTTTGGGAAAAGGAAAAGGGAAGGACGGAAACCAAAGGGAAATGTGTATGTATTGTGTACCAGGGGTCAAGGAAAGCAAACGCTCAGAGGTAGTTGCTACGAAGCTCCGCCGTTCGCTCCAGCCAAGGACCACCGTACATATTAGCTAGCAAGGTAGCGTCTTGCTCAGGCTTGCCTTCGATCCAATATTACTTTGAATACACAGTAGGCCTGCGTGACGGAGCGGCGGCTGTCTTTGCTCTCTCCCGGCTAGTCAAAAAATAAAACACAACGAGCTCAGCTTCCGAAACTAACCCCTTGGCCCGGAAAACCCAACGTAAGGGTTTAGTTTCACCCCGAGGACCACGGGTGCGCCGAGGACATGGAGTCGGCCACCCCGCACCGGCGAACATATAGTTAGCCTTTTTGATTCGATTGAGCGTGCATTTCAGCTCCTCACTTGGAGTGATCAACTCCTCATGGGGATAGTTGCATAAAGATCACAGCTGAGTGAGCTCATAGCTTCGCCCCCCCGAGTGCCATCCGAACCTGGTCAAGCTGAGGTGGCCCCGCCAAGTTTTTTCGATGTTTCTATGGTGTTGGGGAATACGAAAAGTCTATTTAAGTCTACCACTCCCCCCCTCCTCTTGCTCACGAGTCTCAGTCTCTCTCACACCTTTTTGCTCGGGATACAACTTCCTCCTTCTTCAGCGCCACCGTTCCCTCTACAACGTCGGTGAACCACGTTGCCTGCCACGCTATACATGGCTATATACTGACAGCACTGGCAGATCAACACCGGCAACTTGAGCCCACGCTGCTCGCCTCTCCTGCCACATCTCTTCCGTTGCTGTTAGCACGATCAACGACTCGATCATGGGCTCGCTTGCGAAGGAGTGGACCGTCCACTTTACCCGCGCCTTCAATCCACACTTTGCCGACGCCCTGAACCAGTGGCTGCAACAAAAGGCCGGCGGGCTCCGTGCGACGATCAGAGATGTCAACGCGCCAGTCGTGGCGTTGACAATTCACGCTGATCAGGAGGTTGGCAAGATGCAAGTTGATCAGGATCTAAGGGAAGCCCAGAACATCGGCATTCTTGATCGTGACCAGGAATGGAGGCTGGAGGCAGTGTAATAAATACTTGACTGTGCATGGACTCATCGACATGACAGGAATAAGGACCAACTGATTGCTCCTGCAAGTCCGGAAATATACTGAGATTGGGGTTTATAAAACATTGCTTGCCCCTGCATGCCCATGTCGTTGATGACCCTAGCCAGAATGGGCTGTTGTCTTTGACTCCTTGATGCCCATCTCGGTGGAGACGGCGTTGTCCTCGTCCGGCAAGCCGGCTGGATGGTGGAGGAGCAGACGGCAGATGGATGGGCGCAGTGATGAAGCAGCCGATGGTCGAGATCCTCTTGGCGAGCAGATGGGGAGGGATGGTGGGAGACTTGGGAAAGGGGGAATGCGCGCCGAGAGGGGCGATGAGTCCAGTCGGAGACTACCTAGACTACCTATGTTCAGCGCAGCCGGCATCTCCTTCGAGGACAACCGCAAGGACCTTAGCCCTCGCGGCGCTAGCAAAACCAGTAGGTGCCTTTTGATTCGACCGAGACTCACCGAATGCGTCTTTCAGCTCCCCACTTCGCGCTGCTCAACTCCCAAAGTCCCAATGGGGAGAGTTGCAGAGAGTCGAACAGCGACTGGACGTCTCCGGATGCCTCCCGCCTGCCCCGCAAAGTTTATCCATGGCTTTCTGTATGTTCAAGCTGGGAACGTTGATATAAGCCCACCACGCCCCCTCCTCCCCCTCTCGCGCTCCGAGTCTCAGTCCCTCTCAACCCCCTCGCCCTTGGCAACTGGCTCTTTGCACGGCGTCCCGCTTCAAGGTCAGTGAACCAGTGAACCATGTTAGCCGACGCACGATAGTCTGTCTACCTTACTAACAGCACTGGCTGGTAGACCAACACTGGCAACTCGGGCCCCTACGATCTAAGACGCCTCCGTCGCTGTTCGCCTCTCCGGCCAATTCCCTGCTCTTAGATCAACGACTCGACGATGGACTTGCTAGCAAATGACTGGAGCGTCCGGTTTAGCAAGCCCATCCCGTCTGGGTCTGCCGACGACCTCAGGTCGTCCCTAAGCAAAACCCACCTGAAACATTTCGAAGGGCTTAGTGTTACGGTCGGAGATGGCCATAGTTTAACAATCCACTCTGATCAGGACATTGGGCAGATAGATATCGAGGAGGCTCTTCAGGAAGCTGCTACCTCTGGTTTGCTTTCTACGCCAGATACTATATGGGTCATCGAGCCATTCAGGTTGTAAAACGCTACGCTCCCTCCCTACCAGTTCGGGGCGGTACTAGAAGACCAGAAATACTGAGATTGGGGTTGGTTTGGTGGCATTGCTTGCCCTGCACATGTGAGCGTTGGCCATGGCCAGAACATTCCCGAGCCTTTAGGTACCTTATTTATTCAACACGAATTTGACCCGTGGAGAGCGTGATCGAAGTCCTCATGAGCCAACCTTCCAGGTCGGCATCGTTTTGAATCTGTCGATATGTCTTGGTTTCATTTCCGTGTTTCGCGAGCCCGAGATACCGAGCCGCGATTGTGGGTTAGCCAATCCAGTCAGTGGACAAAGGTCGACAGATGCAAAAGTTGAAATGGAGCACCCCCCACCCCCTCCCCCTCCCCCGGTCGAGGGCGTCGTAATCGAGATGGTGTTGGGCGTGTATCAGTTTTTGACGAGGAAGAAAAAGAAAAAGCGGAAACTGAAGGGGACTGTGGACTGGGGGTAAAGGGAACACGCGCTCAAATGGAAGATCTTCCAAGACGGAAATGATGAGGGTTGAGTGATTCAATGTCAAGTTGTCTGGAGAGAGACGGGGGGGATTCAAGACAGGCAGGCATGTGCCTCATAATCACACAGTGCCGCTCGTTTCGAGAGAACAGTGCGGGGACTGGTTCCATGGTGGGGCCGACCCGCGGAGCAAGGCGGGGACCACGGGAGCTTCACAGTGAAACTTGGCTGTCATCCGATCGCAACATCGTCCACTGCAAACCCGACCGACCGACCGCCTGCCTTCCCGACGCCGTTTCCCGGTTCCCACCTAAAGTTAAGCTACAAAAGAGTAAAGTGCGAGGCGAGGGAGGAACCACCTCAAACAACCGGGGACCAAGCCCGACAACACCAGAGCCCCCGCCCTCTGAGCCCCGTTCGAGCTACCGTACCTAGCTACCCCCGCCACCATGTCGTCCAAAATCCCCAAGATCATCGCGCGCCTGCAGAAGCGCATCGCCGAGGGCGCCTTCGAGGAGCAGTACGAGGCGGCGCAGGAGACGCGCCTGGTGGCGGCGCGCTATACCAAGCAGGCCAACTGGGCCGCCGCCGTCGATATCCTGTCGAATGTGTCGCAGGCGCTGCTGCGGGCGGGCCAGGGCGGCAGCGGCGGGGACCTGGCCATCCTGCTGGTCGACGTGTACCGGCAGGCCGGGCAGAAGCCCGACGGCAGCTCGCGCGGCAAGCTGCTGGCGTGCCTGCGCCTGTTTGAGCGGGAGGAGCCGACGAGGAAAAAGTTTGTCAAGGAGATGATTGAGTACGTCCTTCGATTCTGGGTAGTGGTTTATTGGGGGGGCGGGAAGCTGACTAGATACACAGGTGGTCCAAAAAGTTCGGCGACTACCCCGCCGGCGACCCGGAGCTGCACCACGTGGTCGGCGCGCTCCTCGCCGATGAGCACGACGCCGAGGAGGCCGAGCGGCACCTGATACTCGGCACCAAGGAGTCGGCCGAGGTGCTCAGCCGCATGGAGTACGAGTGGTACAAGGAGGACGACTCGCACACGGCGCCCCTGTACTGCGCCCGCGCCGTGCTGCCGTACCTGCTCGTCGCCAACGTGCGCGCCGCCAACGCGTCCTACCGCGCCTTCGTCAGCGCCCTCGCCGCCGATAACAAGGGGCTGGCCGTGCAGGACGTGAGCTCCCAGGGCGCCGACGTCCGCATCTTCCCCAGCCTGCCGCTGCTCAACTTCCTCGGGCTGCTCCTCCTGGCGGTGCAAAAGGGCACACCCGACCTGTTCCGGCAGCTGAAGACCAAGTATGGCACGAATATCAATGAGCTTGGTGGGGCCTGGGACACGGCGCTTGAATTGATCGCCGAGATGTACTTTGGCATCCAGCGACCGAGGCAGAGCAACCCATTGTTCGATATGATGGGGAGCTTGTTTGGAGGCGGCGCGCCTGGTGGCGGGCAAAGTAGGCCAGCGGCCCGTCGGGTAGAGGCGCCGCCTGCTGCTGAAGGGTTGGACTGATCGGCGCGGTTTTTGGGGAGTGGATTGAAGATGCGAACCATAAAGTCGAGACTCGATAGGCTCGACGAACAAGAAGTTTTAATAGACACCAGTCACTGGTGCCGCTGCGGCAGTGCTCCCGGTTCATACAGCCAGTTGTCCTCTTCTAGCGCAGCAACTTTGGCTCTCAAGCTTGTCTTGACCGCCTCGAGGAGCTCTGTAGTCGATGCAAAATGTCTAGTCTTAGTCAAGCGAAACACCAGGCGATATGTGTCTGCCAGAGCACATGCTGCTGGAACAGGAGGAGGAGGGGTCCTTGCCTTCAGGTTGTGCGAGCACACTATGCCGGTCAATCTGATGCTGCTTGACCGCCTCGGCCAGCCGCTCCCTCTCCATCTCGTCCTCGTGCCGCGCCTCGAGCGCCTCCATGTCCTCGGGGTCGTCGATAGTCGGCGTCGGCGGGTCGCCCAGCTCGATCTCGCCGTTGTGGTCGCGCACCACGATGTCGTCCTGCGGGAAAGATGCCTCGGTCTGGGTCTGGAATTGGTCATTATGATGGTGCTCCTTCTGCGCATCATCATCTAGGTGCAGGTCCTCTGGCGCTGGCGAGAGAGCCGTCGGTCGGCGCGTCAGCTGGCTCTGGAACAGGTTGCGGCGCACGCTCGCGCTCGACGGCATCCCGTTGCGCGCTTTGGAGACGCCGGCGGCGGAGGCCCGGGGAGGGGGTGCGTGTCTGTCGGCCATCTGGTGGAGGAGTTTCAGGTTGATCGTAGGGTAGGTATATTCCGTAGGGTTGGGAGCTGGGGATGATGAAGTTGGTGTTGGAGCGCCGAGTAAACAGTGCGATGATGCAGCTGGTTGGCGGGGTAAATGGGAGTAAGGGTTAGGGTCTACCTGCGGGTATTCATGTGTTTGCCTTGTCAAGCTCCTGCATGGGTCACGGATGTACCAAGTACATGTAAGTTCAATTGTCATGTTAATGCACAGGTCTGTTTTGATTTCATCTCATACCCTATCCTCATCTCATCACAATGGCCCACATTGGAGCATCGCGGGGTGCGCGCGGTACGTACCCCGGCCCATTAAACTCGCGTCACAAGAGTGGGGCCCGTCACGTAACAAGGGTAGGAGCGCGTCAAGGGACTGAATTTCGTGCCATGACTGCGACGAGTGCCGTTGCCCTCCTTGCTCACAACTCCAACTCCCAAACCAGTGCGCCATGACCACCATCCCACGACCCACGCGTTCATGACTTGACGAATTGATTCTACCGCGATCTCACCTCCACACCACGAACTTCCCACAAACATCCACACCCGGGTATTCACACAGCTCCCGCGATGCCCTCAGCGACACTCCCCAAGAAGCGGGTGTTCGGCGAGGCATCGAGTGCCCGTCGAAACATCGTCGCCACGCCCGCTGCCTCCAAGAAGCGCCGTCTCGATGACCCGCCCTCCTCCCCCGCCGTCCGATTCGGCAGCTCCCAGAATGACGCCAAGGGCAAGCTCGCCTCGAGCCAGCAGAAGAGCGCCTTTGAGACCGAGGTGCTCGAGCGCATGAGCCAGGACATCTCGGACCTTAAGCAGAGCAACGCAGAGAAGGACCAGATCTGGGACCGCCCACCGCTGCCCAGCGACTACGACCCAGACAGGGACAGCCTGTGCTTCCAGGCCATCGAGGCCGAGGAGGGCACCATATCCGGCGGCCAGGCCACTGTGAAGCTCTTTGGCGTGACCGACAATGGCAACTCTGTGCTATTGCACGTCAAGGACTTCAAGCATTACCTCTACGTCGCCGCTCCTGTGTCCTTCACGGCCGAGGACTGCGCCCCATTCCAAGCGTATCTCGAGGCACAGCTGGCCATCAATCAGCGCGCCATCCACTCCGTCGTCATGACGATGCGGGAAAACATCTACGGCTTTCAGGGGAACGTCCAGAACCCCTTTCTCAAGATCACCGTGACCGACCCAAAGCTCATCAACAAGGTCCGCACAACAATCGAGCACGGCGATGCCAATTACAAGCGCATGTGGAAGAGCGCCGACGGCACCATCATGACGTACGACAATATCCAATACCTGCTCCGGTTCATGGTAGACTGCTCGGTACGTTTAACACCGGTAAAAGCTTGAGAACTTGAAACTGACGGCGAATGCAGATTGCCGGCATGGCTTGGGTTGAGGCACCGGCGGGCCGGTATGCGCTCATGAACGACAAGCAGTCCAATTGCCAGATCGAAGCCCACGTCAGCTACCGAGACCTGATCGCTCACAAGCCCGTCGGCGAGTGGTCCAAGATGGCACCCCTGAGAATCCTCTCCTTCGATATCGAGTGCGCCGGCCGCAAGGGCATCTTCCCCGAAGCCAACCACGACTCCGTCATTCAGATCGCAAACGTCGTCACCAAGTACGGAGACAAGAAGCCGTTCGTCAGGAACGTCTTCTGTCTAGACACCACAAGCCCCATCGTGGCCACCCAGATCCTGTCATTTGACAAGGAGGCCAAGATGTTGTCGTCGTGGAGGGACTTTTTGGAGAAGGTGGACCCCGATATCATCACGGGCTACAACATCGCCAACTTCGACTTCCCGTATCTTCTCGACCGCGCCAAGTGCCTCAAGGTCGACGGCTTTGAGTACTGGTCCCGTACGCGCGTCAAGTCTGCCGCCAAGGAGACCAATTTTTCCAGCAAGCAGATGGGCAACCGTGACACCAAGGCCACCAACATCAGTGGGCGTCTTCAGCTCGACCTTTTGCAGCTGATCCAGCGTGACCACCAGCTCCGGAGCTACACGCTCAACTCGGTTTCCTTTCAGTTCCTCGGCGAACAAAAGGAGGACGTCCATCACTCCATGATAACAGAGCTTTTTGAAGGCACGCCGGAATCGAGGCGCAGACTGGCCCTCTACTGTCTCAAGGATGCCTACCTCCCGCAGAGACTGATGGAAAAGCTGTCCTGTCTCGAAAACTACACCGAAATGGCCAGAGTCACAGGTGTCCCCTTCAACTTTCTTCTTGCCAGAGGCCAGCAAGTGAAGTTCTTGAGTCAGCTTTGCCGCAAAGCTCTGGAGCAGAAGCTGGTCATTCCCAACATGAGGCCCGAGTCCTCCGAAGAACAGTACGAAGGCGCCACCGTCATTGAGCCCATCCGAAACTACTACGACGTGCCCATTGCCACCCTGGATTTTGCTTCCCTGTACCCGAGCATCATGCAGGCCCACAACCTCTGCTACACCACCCTCATCAAGAAGCGGGACATCGAGAAGTGGAGCCTGAAGAAGGATGAGGATTACATCGTCACCCCAAGCGGGGACATGTTCGTCACCGCCAAGCAGAGGAAGGGCTTGCTGGCGCAGATTCTCGAGGAACTGCTCTCGGCCAGAAAACAAGCAAAGCGGGAGCTCGCTGCCGAGACGGATCCTTTCAAGAAGGCTGTGTTGAACGGTCGCCAACTGGCTTTGAAGATTAGCGCCAACTCGGTCTACGGCCTGACAGGTGCGACCAACGGCAAGCTTCCCTGCCTGGAGATTGCCAGCAGCACAACCGGCTTTGGCCGTCAGATGATTGAGAAGACGAAGCAGGAGGTGGAAAATAGGTACAATATCGCCAACGGCTACTCCCACGATGCCCAGGTCATCTACGGCGATACCGATTCCGTCATGGTCAAGTTCGGCACCAACGACTTGGCCGAAGCCATGAAGCTCGGCGAGGATGCCTCGCAGTTTGTCTCGGGCAAGTTCGTCAAGCCCATCAAGCTCGAGTTCGAAAAGGTCTACTTCCCCTACCTCCTCATCAACAAGAAGCGCTACGCAGGACTCTACTGGACGAAGCCCGAGAAGTACGACAAGATGGACACCAAGGGTATCGAGACGGTCCGTCGTGACAACTGTCTGCTGGTGCAGACCGTCATTGAGAAGGTCCTGAAGATGATGCTCATCGACCGCGATGTGCCTGGTGCCCAAGAGTATGTCAACCACACGCTTTGTCATTGTTTGCTCTGCTGACCGGCCATAGATACGTCAAGGACACCATCTCGGACCTCTTGCAGAACAAGATCGACATGTCCAAGCTAGTCATCACCAAGGCCCTGACCAAGGACGACTACGCCGCAAAGCAAGCCCACGTCGAGCTGGCGCAGAGGATGAAGAAGCGCGACCCCGGCTCGGCCCCCGGCCTCGGCGACCGCGTGGCCTACGTCATGGTCAAGGGCGCGGCCGGCTCCAAGAACTTTGAGCGCTCCGAGGACCCCATGTACGTGCTCGAGCACAACGTGCCCATCGACACCAAGTACTACCTCGACAACCAGCTGGCCAAGCCGCTGGGCCGCATCTTCGAGCCCATCCTCGGCAGCGACACCAAGGTCAAGTCACTGCTCTCGGGCGCCCACACGCGCGCCATCTCGGTCGCGGCGCCGACCGTCGGCGGCCTGATGAAGTTCGCCAAGAAGACGCAGACGTGCATGGGCTGCAAGAAGCCGCTGACGGGCAAGGAGGAGAGCCAGGGTGCCGTGTGCGCCGACGACGCGCCGCGCATCGGCGAGCTCTACAAGAAAACGCTGGATAAAGTGTCGGACCTCGAGGTGCGCTTCGGCCGCCTGTGGACCCAGTGCCAGCGCTGCCAGGGCAGCATGCACTGCGAGGTCATCTGCTCCAGCAAGGACTGCCCCATCTTTTACATGCGCATGAAGGCCAAGAAGGACCTGGAGGATGCCGGCAAGGAGTTGGGCCGGTTCGATTTTGACAAGGCTGCTATGTGGTAGACGGCGGTCGGGGTGGGTTTGGGCCGAGGGCTGCGGCTTATCCGCTACATTTGAGCACGCAAAGGCGTTTGGGGCAGGGCATAATGGCATTATATCGGGCTGGACGGTTGGGGCTGTATTGGTATCTCGTCGTAATGTGACTAGTGCATATTTCGTATATCGTGTCCTTGACGGGTGCTGTGACCATTCGATGTGTTCCGGCCACCTAGTGTTGAGAGAACAATGGGACTCGGGGAACCAATTTTTAGCATCTTCTCAGACGAGTTCCCCCGCAACTTGACCGGCTTGGGGTGAGTGTATATACTAAGAGCTATGCAACTTGGAATTGGACGTGGCCTAGGGTTGGTTCTACACGGTACAGTACATTGCTTGAAGTGGGAATGGAGTCAAGTGATTCCGTTGATGATTGCGTATTATCTGAACACACTACATTTGGTCCTGCCAAATGCTAACGACATTACCTCGTCCGTGATATACCTCCCAGTTCCAAGTCCCGAGACCCAGAATATATATGAAAAGAGATAAGAAATCAAACAGGTAGAAGAAACTCCCCAGACCCAATCCCAATATCAGAACAGCCATCTAAGAAAAGGGGTATGTATCCAAAACTCCATCCACCACTCTTACACTCACCCGCTCACTCCCCCTTCACACACGCCAATCAATACAACAGCTCCCCGCCATGCACCATAGCCTTGAACCGATCCTCAGGCTCCTCAAACTCATACTCCTCGCCCCTCGTCACGCGATCCACCTCCTCCCTTACAAACGGATACACGTCCTTCCACGCGTTGCGCCCCATCCACCCGTCCAGGTGCCCGTACCCAGGCACCACCTTGCGCTTGTACTCGCCCTCCTCAAACGCATCGCACAGCGTCTCGTAGGTCCGCTCCGTCGCCTCGGGCGACAGCACAGCATTGTCGCGGCCGACAAACAGCAGCATGGGGATGCCCTTAAGACGGGCAACATTCTCGGGCGTCGTGAGTCGCTCGTAGAGGGGGGCGTTGCCCATGACGTGCCCCTCGTAGCCCATCTTCATGAGCAGGTTCAGCTGGCGCATGTTGACGCCGCCGAAGAAGCGGTCCATCTGCCGGTGCGTCGCCTCGTTGAGGTTGGCGTGGTTCCAGCAGCGCCCGAAGACGAGCGACGTGCGGTGGCAGGCCGCGTTGTTGCACATCTCGCGCCGCGCCTGCGGGTACAGGCGGAGGAGTTGGTTGACGGCGTGCTGGACGAGCGTGTCGTTGTGGGACGTGCTGCACGAGAACCAGCTGCCGGCGAAGAGGCTGTAGAGGCGGTCGAGCGGGAGCGGGCCCGCCATGACCTTGGCCATGTTGGTTGGGCCCCAGACGGGGTTCATAAAGACCTGCGAGCAGGTGATGCCGAGGATCCAGGAGGCGGGGATCGTGCCGTCGAGGAGGCCGGAGGCAAAGGCCACGCTGCCCATGCAGTGGGCGATGGTATAGATCTTGTCGGGGCCTTGGGTGGCGCGGATGTGTTCCAGGCAGGCGCGCAGGTCGAGGCGCGCGTCATAGGTTGTCCAGTTGCTGCCGGCGGTCATGATCTGGCTGATGCGGTGGACCGTGATGAAGACGCGGTAGCCGGCGCGGGTGAAGTAGTTGACGGCGTTGTAGGGGATGGTCGGGAGGGCGAAGATCTGGTGGTCGACCGACGCGCCGGGGATCATAAAGAGGTTGCGGATGTTCTTGGGGTCGTTGCCGGGGATGTGCGTCGGTTCCCAGATGTGCATGCGCGAGGACACGCCGTCCGAGGCGACGATGTCAACGGACTGGGTTGGGGGTGTGTTGTTGATGAAGCCGCTGAAGGTCTTGGTCGGGTATTGCAGGGGGGTGAGGGGCGAGAGGAAGAGAGACAGCGACTTGCGGGTGAAGTAGGTTAGGAAGCTGGCCGCGCTGACGGCCTTCTTGATGAGGTTGCCGCCGGTAGGCATCATGGTGTTGATTTGCGAGAGGAAGTCGGCCGGTTGGATGTGCATGATACCCTTGGCTACCACCGCCCCCTGACGCCACGCTTCCTCGTCGTCGAGGTCGGCGCACATCCCCGGGACATGTTCGCTGACGGTCACGTACAGGGTGCTAGTGGCCTTCCAGAACTGGAACGGAGCCAGGGCAACCGACGAGTCAACCACCTTGTACCCGTGGAAGTGCAGCTTCCTGCCGTTGACTCCGGTCATGTCGAAGTCGTAGGTCAGATTCCGAGTGCCGGGCGCCTTGTTGTTGAGAATGAAGAGGTTGAACTCTCCTCGCTGCACCATGAAGGGCGACCCGGGGATCGCCGGGCAGACGAAAGTGCCCGTGAGCATACCCCGATGCTGCGAGTGCTTGACCAGATCCTGTGTGTTGAACGCCTGTACGCTTAGGAAGAAGCGGGCACTCTCGCAAAGCGACTTGGCCATGCGGTGGGCGAGCTCGTACGTCTCGCGGTTGTCCTCAACGAGGTCCCGGTCGTTGTGGATAAAGCCCGACATGACCTCGGTGAAGCCGATGCCACTCGCGCTGAGCTCGCGCGCCGTGCGGATGACCTTGTTTGCCACGCTGATGCTCTCCTGCTCCTCTAAGGCCTTGACCTGCTCGCGCTTCTGCCTCGGCCGGCAACGCCTCGGGGCATGCTGCGGCTCGCCAAGCAGGTTCAGGATGTCGTTCTTTTCCTGGCTGATGGTGAGATCTTTGGACGCGGCGTATGCCTCGACTGAGCGCTCGGCCAACGCAGCAATTGTCGCGAAGGGGTTGGCACCAAGCGCCGTCGGGATCACGGAACCGTCAGTCACGATCAGCCCGTCGTAGGTCTCATCACCCCTCCCAGTGAACACTTGACCCAGATGGTTGGTTACACCAGTCCTACCCGTGTTGTCTCGGGCCATGCACGCTCCACTATTCAAGGTTTAAGGTTAGGTTGTATTCCGACGCCGTAGCACAAAAGGGGGGGGCGGGTGGAAGGTTGCATACCCGATGGGGTGGACTGTGATCTGCTGGCCCAGCAGCTCGTAAAAGGGACTTTGTACGAGGGTGCCACCGACGACCTCGGTTGCCCGCTCCAGCAGCTTGTTGAGCTTCTTGACGTGGTGGCTCCGCGAGACGCCGAGGAATTCAAGCATCGGCTTGTCATCCTTGAGGGAGAGAACGGCTTGGTTGCCTGTGGAGGGTCAGTATCATTTACCAACTCAATGTGTTTTCGGAATCTTACTGTCGTGGGACATGACGAGGTAGATCTGTGTCCTCTCCACGGCCCCATTCTTGAAGTACGGCCCAAGGAACCTGCTTCCGTACCGTGCCAGGGCTGCCTGAGTCCTCTCGACGATGGTATCGTTCTTGGGCTGTATCTTGCCTGGCATGAGGTCGAGCATCGCCTGGAAGAGGTGCGCCAGCGCGTGTGGGATGGCCCCTTCCTCCAGGACAAAGCCGTCCAGAGGGTTGTCGTTGCCCTCCCTGCAGTCGATGACGCTGGTAATGGTTGGGCCGATGGGGTTGTACGGCGATGGACACTCGCGCCCAACGGCATTCGCGGTCTCGTCGGTGTTGTAACTAAGATCGGTCAGCAACAGGCCTCCGAGTGTTTCGGTGTTCACTACTCACCCAAACGCCAGCATGTCTCCGTTCCCGCTCATGTTCTGGCCCACCATGTCGCTCATCTGGAGCCCCATGGCCTTGCTCCGGAGCAGGATCTCAGTCGAGGCAATGGCACCAGCGCCGAGGAAGACGGCCTTCTTCGCATGCACCCACATAAGGTCGCCATGCAGGTTGGCCTTGAACAGCCCCCTATTCCGGCCGTGCCAGGCAAAGTAGACGCGGTAGCCCTCGTCATTAGTGGCCTTCTCGACGTAGCGCACCTCGCACTCGCAAAAGATCTCGGCGCCCCAGTTCCAGGCGTCGGCGATGTACGTGACGAGGGTGGTGTTCTTGGAGCCGTCGTTGACGCCCGTGGTGTCCTGGCCGGTCAGGGCCGACGGCGACATCTCGACGCCGCAGCTGTTGGGGCCGTTGCTGAAGCGCGTTGTCTGCCGCACCTTTTTGAACTTGTGCCCCAGCCCCATGAGCTCGGCCTGCTTCTGGAGCAGCTTCGCCTTGGGCAGTTCGGGCCACTCGGCCGGGTACTCCTGGGGGTCGAGGACGTCTTCCACCTTTTTGTAGTCTGCAGTGCGTCAGTAAGTCGACCCTCACAGAACCTGGCGAGCTCAACACGTACACTTATCCAACCCATCCACATTCTCCCTAATCTCGGGCGGCCACGCCTTCATGGCCAGCGTCTCCTTATCCGCCTCCATAAACACATTCGCATTAATCAGACTCGTCCCACCAAGCCCTGTCATTCACCGTTAGCCCGCCCCTTTTATCCATGACCAAACGTAAACAGGTAACTCACCATTCCCCACCACCGCACTCTGCCCCCGGCCCATAACCAAATGAAACAACCCCGTCGGATCCCCACCCTCAACCGCAGTCCCCTTCATCCACCCGGGCGCCAGCGTACCCGAGTAGTGCAGCTCCTTGACGGCGTCGACCGTGCCCGCGGGGTACTCGCCGGGCCACTTCTCTCGCCCGCGCTCGAGCAGACAGACCGACTGCCCTGTGCGGGCCATGCGCGACGCGGCCACGCCGCCGCCGTACCCAGACCCGATGACGACCACGTCGTAGGAGCTGCGGAGCAGCTCGACGGGCTTGGACAGGCGCGGGAAGGCGGCGTCCTGCCGGCCGTCGGTGTAGGTGCGGGGCTTGGAGCGGGTGGACGGTTGCGGGGCGGGGTGGTGGTGCTGCCTGTGTTCGTGCTCGTCGAGGCGGTAGGCTGGGAGGGGGCGGGATTCTTCTCGGGTCAGATCTGGGGAGGAGATGGTTGGTTGGGAGGAGGTGTAGGAGGGTATTGTGAAGGTTGAGGCTGGTCGAGGGCTCGGCCTGGAGCCGGAGCTCGAGGAGACGCTGGGGTCTGGTGATACGGGGCGTGTGCTGAGGAAGGAGTTGCTGGTGCCGTCCATGATGCCCATGGCATTGGAGTTGCTGTTCAGGGCTGGGGTGAGGGGAGGCGAGAGCGGGCCATTGACCTGCAATGACTCCGTCGGGTTGTGAGAGGAGGACTTGTCCATGGTGTTGGTCAGAGCAGGGGATGCTCGCGTCTGTTTGTGCTTGACCCCTTGGCTGGACCGCTCTCTGGGGTAAGGAGGTCTCTCAGGGTGTGATCACAATACACAAAACCCTTGGTGTGAACTTGACAAGGGAAACAAGTTTAAACTAGACGTGCTCTCTCCGCAGTATCAACGGTTTCAGTGGAGGAACGAGGCCTTGATATGTCTTCAAAACCGCCGAGGCTCCACGAGCCAGGGGCAGGGGGGGTAGCATCTTGATAAATCACCGCCGACATCCAACGGCGACCACCCCCCGTCCACCCCACCATCGTAACTGGGCCTTTACGGGCTAAGCGCTCCAGGGGCATCGATCAAGGGGCTAGGCAGGCGAGAAAACGGCACGGATCTGTTCATCATCTCCTCGCTCGCCCTGTGGGGAGGACAAGAGCGGGTTAGCAGCCCCTTCGGCTCCATAGCAAGACCAGGGCGCAGTTCTCAGCCCGCCGACTCTCACAGGCTGGGCAAAGTAATTTTGGGCGTCGAACAGAGCTGCCATTGGCCAAAATACTGCGGCCAAGTGCCTGCCGTGAGAGGGTGGTATCCAGCGGGGATGGTGGTGGAGCACCCGTCAGCACGGGTCGGCCAGGCCACAGCTTTTTGGAACCACAACCACGAGATACCCCTGTTTTGGTCCCATTCAGTGTCAAGGTTTCTCGATTCAGAACGGTTGCTGCTTGAGGTGTCGGCGAGTCTCTGGCATGCGGCACTGCCCTCCATCACGCCACTCTCCACGCCGATCTAGAGACGGACCCCCGACGAGCAACGGGGCGCCACCAGCAGAAGATCATGTCTCAGCTGGAGCGACGGGCTGCTCGGGAGGTGGGAGGCTGCATGCAGCCCCGAGGAGGCAGCTCAAGGCAGGCCGAGGTGAAGTGACTGACTCGATAAAGTCCTGACCTCCCGGAGAACGATCTGTTTTCGTCCTTGGCCGGGATCTCGCTGGGCTGAAGGCGCTATTGGACGGGAAACGACGGACGGGCCGGCCCTGATAGGCTGTCGTCGAAGGCGAAAAGTTCCCCAATCCAATGGCACCCAATCCGCACGGGAGCGCAAATCGCGACTGCATCACTTCGGTGAGACCGTTTCTTTCCTGTTCAGGAGAGGCTAGACGATGGCTGAGCAAGGTGATTCGGTGAAGCCGGAACCCGAGCATCGTCATTGGACGCCTTACAGACACGGTCCGAGGGAAACGTGGACGGGAGGTCGTCATGGCCTTGGCGGTTGTTGGGGCAGAAGCGACCCCAGCCCGTGGCTGGCTGATGTCGGCCCCCCAGTCCCTTCAGCCCTGTGCCGGGTCCAGGAGACGCCCGGGAAGATCGCGAACCGCGCGATGGGGGGCACCGCCGCAATCCCCCCGTAGGAACCGCGTTGCGTCCGAACCTTATTCACAGTGCCTCGTACCGTGGGGGCTGCAAGGCGTGGGCTCGGGAAGCGTGTTTCCGGGCCGCGACGGACGAACTTGTGAAAGTGCCCGGGCCATTTTGGAGGAGCCAATCGACTCGGCCACCCTCCAGCTTTGCTTGGCAGGAGCGAGAAGTGTCGGAGCGGGCGGTGGTTGGCCGGCGAGAGCTGAAACGAAAATGGCAGACTATTATAAGGTCCGGGAGGTGTGACGGCAGCCTGCTGAACCTGCGCTGAACCCGCGGCGGTGATTCCACTGCATTGGCAGTAGTTCGTCAGACGGGGATGCTCATTGATTGGCTGCTGTTATTTTAGCACACAGGTTAGGTCGACGACGCTCGTTTGACGATGCAAGGGACAGACAGAGGTGGAGTGGAGTGCCACGAGCACAACTGCCAAAACACCAAGGCTGCAGTGCCATTTCCTGTCCTCTTCCGTCCAGACTTCCATGCGCTCCTTCCCCCAACTTCCCGCAAGAACATTCCATTCCACCCCACAGCAGGAACCTCGCGCATTCCTGAAATGCCAAGGCTCTTATCTCTGATCGTAACGTGAAGCTTATCAGCGTTGCACAAGACAACTCAAGACGGAAGGCACGAGGCATCGGGTGGATATTGGCTTATCTTCGACCGCGGCGTGATTGGGCCACGGGTCGAGGAGTGGTCACCTGGCTCTGATAAAGCTTCCATGGCGTGCTTTCCCGCTTGTTTCTAATGTTTTTCAAGGTTTCTGAATTGTTATGTAAAAAGCAGATCGCTCCTCTATGTACCCGTAAATTGTTTCCTCCCTCTCTCACGCTTGCATCGCTAGAGACAACCAGATATCGACAGCCCACCGCCGGCTAACCCAGGGAATCATGTCGTTAACTCGTCCGATCCAACTCCACCCTGATGGGAACACCCAAGAACGCCGGCCGAGAAAATAGGAAAAGCGAAAAACGGAAAAAACCGGCCGGTCAAGGCTGGTTCCTTCGTCTCCTTCACCACCAGTCACCGTGCTCGAACATGGCCTGGGCGACCTTGACGAAGCCGGCAATGTTGCTGCCGGCGACCAGGCTGGGCAGCTCGCCCTCGCCCGCCTCGACGTAGTTCTTGGCAGTCTTGACACCGAGGTCGAAGGCGTTCTTCATGATGTCCTTCAGCTTCTGGTCGACCTCCTCCTTGGTCCACGCGAGGCGCTGGCTGTTCTGCGACATCTCGAGACCCGAGACGGCGACGCCACCGCAGTTGGCGGCCTTGCCGGGGGCGTACCAGATGGCCTCGCCCTTCTTCGCCCGGCGCTCGTTCTCGAACACCTCGATGGCCTCGAGCGTGCAGCCCATGTTGGAGCCCTCGGCGATGAAGCGGGTGCCGCCGGCAACGAGACCAACGGCCTCCTCCTTGCTGACCTCGTTCTGGGTCGCGCACGGCAGGGCGACGTCGACATGGCCAACGTGCAGCCACGGGCGGACGCCGTCGATGTACTGGAGGTTGCTCTTGACGGGGTACTCGGCGAGCGACTGGCGCTTGACCTTGAGCTCCATGATGGCCTCGATATCCTCGACCGTGACGTGGCCGTCGCCAACCGCCACGAGCGAACCCTTGGAGTCGGAGAGCGACACGATGGTGGCACCGAGCTCAATGCACTTCAGCGCGGCGTACTGCGCAACGTTGCCGGAACCCGAGATGGCGACGCGCTTGCCCTCCCAGTTGCCGGCGCCGGCGAGCTCGAGCATGTGGCTGACGTAGTAGACGAGGCCGTAGCCGGTGGCCTCGGGGCGGATGAGCGATCCACCCCAGTCGAGGCCCTTGCCGGTGAGGACACCCTCGAACTTGTTGCGCTCACGGCGGTAGGCACCGAACATGTAGCCGATTTCGCGGCCCGACACGCCAATGTCGCCAGCGGGGACGTCGGTGTCGGCACCAATGTGCCTGGAGAGCTCCTTCATGAAGGCGACGCAGAAGCGACGGATCTCGGCGTCACTCTTGCCCTTGGGGTCGAAGTCGGCTCCACCCTTGCCACCGCCGATGGTCACTGGCCCCACTGTCAGCAAGTGCTGTCAAATTGCAATTCTCAGCGATTGTCAACTTACGGCCGGTGAGGGCATTCTTGAAGATCTGCTCGAAACCGAGGAACTTCAGACTGTTTCGTTTGTCAGCTCCTGTCGCTTCTCTCTGCTTCGTCTTTTTTCTCTTACATCGAGAGGTTGACCGAGGGGTGCAGACGCAGGCCGCCCTTGTAGGGGCCGAGCGCCGAGTTGAACTGCACACGGTAACCGCGGTTGACCTGGAGGTTGCCGGCATCGTCCTCCCAGACAACGCGGAACTGGATGACACGCTCGGGGATCGAGACGACCTTGAGCGCGGTGCGGAACTCGGGGTTCTTCTGGAAGAGGGTGCTGTTCTCGAGCGTGAGGGCGAGCTCTGCGAAAGTCATGTCAGCCCGAGCCGCAAGTCGGGATGCTAAGTGGCATCATCTCACCCTTGTACGCCTGCTCGAACTCGGGCTCAGTGGGAAGGTGAGACATGGTGGCTAGTGGTTGGTTTCGAGGGTCGACGTTTGCGAAGAGGTTTATTCCGGGTATCGCTGTCGACTCAAACTCGGCTGTGGGAATGCGAGAGGAAAGAGAGGGCAGAGGAGAGGAGGATGAGGAATGCGGGAAAGAGGCCAGGCTATATACCACGAGTCTGGCTTGGGGTGGTGGTGGGGGTGAAGAGGCCGACCCGCGATCCGGAGATGGGACGAGAAACCCAAGTTCCCCTTTCTCCGGAAGAGGCGGCGGTTGTTCGAGGCGTGCGCAGTTGGTAGCTCCGTTTCACAACCGGGCGAACTTCGATTGGACGTGGACAAGGACAAGCGGCGAAGTCGACCGCATATCCACACGAGGGGCGCCCCCTGTGCGGGACGAGTGGCCATGTCTTGGCGAGGGTTTTGGCCTCGACCCGCGCCGGTTTTCGCTCCCCTCTGGAAGAACGGCACACCGACATCCCACGCCAGACATGGCACCACTTTACACCTGCCCGGGTTGTATTCGCCAATTTGCATGCGTGCAGTGGTGATTATCCTCTTGCCATTGAACTGGCCATCGCCATCTTTTGCTGGCCCCTCCTCTGGCCGCCATGACTCTCCTGCGCAACAGCCTCGCCGTCGTCGCCCTTATCGATAGTAATGCCGGCCCATGATTGGCGACGGCCGTCTTGAATTTGGAGAAGCCATGGTGGCATGCTCCGCATGCTCGCGTGCCCTCCCTGTCGGCGGCGTCGTGAGTGGCCGACTCGTGGTGGGGGGTCGCGCTTGACGGACTTCCATAAACTTATCCGCGGAAATCGATTGGCCGCCTCAACCATGGATAAATCTGACTTGGTAATTTTATGGCGGGGTCGACGGGAGCTAGTCCCGAGCAGTGTGCCTCGGGTTGGTGGGACTTATCTTCGTGGGGACGAACCCCGCCATCATCTTGTGACAGCCCGGTTTGTTTTCGCCGAGTCTCCGACTTCGCTGGGCCCCCGACTGCGGATGCCGCTCACTTTCGCCTCCGGATCCTTCCGTATTGGGCAAGTGAGGGCAGGGTGCCCCCAGCCTTTGCTGCACTCGAGAAGCTGCCGAACGTGGGTTGGGCCAGTCCTCCGCTTCCGATCACCCACCGCAGCGCTCCGCTTATCTCGAGTTGCTAAAGACAACTGGTAATGCATTGGGCGGCCGTCAACGATAGGTAACTGGATTCGGTCCGTTGGTCTCTCTCGCTTCAGCCTTACCGATCGACATGTTCATCTGTCCTTTCAGGCTACAGAGCGCCTCCTCCTCACACACTCGACGCTCGCTCCCCCAACTCAACTCCTGAGCCATCGTCGACGACGACGCCAGCGACGCGACGGGCGAAGACGGCGGCATGTGATGGAGCAGATGGCCAATGTCGAAATCCCATGTTGGGGCATGCGACTCCCAGAGTTGTGGTTCGCGTTCCCCGAACGTGCTCGTGGAGTCGATGTAACGTCGGCTTTCCCCTCTCGGTCGAACGCGTGCCGAGTGGAGAACCTCGAGTGTCGTCTAACATCGAGTGCTCGAGTGTCTGTCGAGAACAGCACAGGGAAACATCACGTCTTATATAGGGCGGAATCTCACGCCTCACATGCTTACGGACGTATCTTGATTCGGCGTCTTAGATGTACCGACCGCGATACGTTATCTTGCGCTTCCTTCCAGGGCGGCTCATGATACCGTGGTTACACTTGCACGTGCGACTTCTCCCGAGCGAGCCAGCACGCTGGCGGGGGCGGGCTGGTATGCAGGGTCCTGGCGGCCACGATAACCTTATCTGTGGAATCTCGAGGTTCTGATGGGTCAGAATCCACTCGGGCAATGCTTGTCCTGTCGTGGTGTGGTGTCTTGAGTCTGGACGCACGCAGTCTTCTGCTGGTTTGTTCGTTATGAGCGCCTGACTTTGGGCGTAGGCAAAAGGGGGGGTAAAAGAGTGACATTCCAATGATTATTCTCTTTCTTCCTATTTCCTACTCTTTCTGCCTGCCGTTCTCTTCTATATTTCTCTCCTTTTTCTCTCCTCAAGTGATGAACAGAGGTCGTAAGTCCCGTCCTAACAAGCAAACAAGAGTTGAAGGCCTGATCCCGGTTTCTTCTCCGGTCCTTCCCCAATAAAATTCCCATTTGATATCTCCCATCCCACAAGTTCCGGTCCCACGGTAACCTTGGTTTATAAAGGGGTAGGGTCCATACAAGTGCCTCAAGGAAAAGGGGCTTCAGTGTGTCAAGTGCTTTGTAACGCTTGATGCGGTGAGACCCAGCCCAGCCGGGAGTGCCCTGTCTTTGCCACGCCCACAGAAGAGTGTCTTGGCTCTTGGGCGGTTTTCCGCCCTTTTTTTTAGCCCTTGTGGCCCGCCTGCGGGAAAATGTTATGTTGTGCATGAAATGGATCGTGTCCACTCAAACCAGTCCACTCCAGGTTAATTCTCCAATAAGACAGGGGTGAAGGGAGGGTTTGATGGACAGGCGGTTGTGTGTTACGTAGGACAAGCATTTGGCGGTGTCGGTTGCCGGACCGGGCGGGCTTGCGTTTCTCGTCTTGCTGACCGGGCCGGGTCTGGTCCGGCCGGGTGTAAGCGCTGCTCGGCGGTGAGACCCAGGTTTGGGTTTTTGTTTCTATCTTCTTGGCTTACTTTTGCATAGGGTGAGGAGATGATGAGGTTTGCTTCTGGGAACGCGGAGAGGAAGGGTAATCCACGAGAGATGGGGAATTGGTGGAAGAGTAGGAAGGTGGTTGTATGCCCGTGAAGGTGTTGATACCCAACAACGGTAACCGGGTCACTTGAAGGAACGTAAAGGAGAGACCGTATTTATCTAACCTACCTAGCAGACTAAGTAGCGGTTTTATTTACAGACTCTCAGTCTACTGTTAGGGGCTCCGTGAAACAAGACGAGGGACATCTTCCGTTATCCTCGTTTCTCTCTGTCGCCTATAGTATCACATGGGGTTTACCACCTCGGCTGCTGGCCGGGGATTAGGCGGTACAGATGCGGTTGCAAGGAAGGTGGCAAACATCTTCCGATCCTAGTGCTATCATTAAACTTGGTAAACGGGATGGCATGAGGGAATCTGCAGGAAGATAAACTCGGAATCTTCCTCCGACGGCATAACCATAGGTACTTTGATCACCTCCCCTTATGGCACTTCCGTCTACAACTCTCATTTCATCATTTCATTCATATCGATATAACAAAGGACGCAATAAAAGGCGAGAAGCAGAGAAAAGAGGGGAGGAAAAAAAAAGAGAGGATAGAGATAGAAAGAGAAACAACAACGCCGCAGGAGAAAGAAACCGAAAAACGAGGAAAGGAACCAAAGTACAACAGACATGAGTTAGGAGACCTCAAGCCAGAGACAAGCCAACACACCATACTCAGCAACAGAAACCAAGACCAGCAACTTATACATGAAACTACGAGTAGTAGACAATAGTTTTTTACATCCCAAGTTCTACTATAAGCTATCTCCAAAAAACCAACCAACATAACAGCCATGCTTTCCATCCCTCGCCCCGTTTCTTCCCAAGCACGGCGGGTATCTCCCATCAACCTCACTCATCCTCATACACGGATAGAAAATAAATACAACCTGAAACAGTGATAAGACGCGAAGAAAAGAAAACAACACCACAACACCCTCTTTCCTCCGAAGGTCTGGATTATATACAGGCGATGTACCGCCAGTGAACTGACAAGACAGCCCCAAGAAGTGAAGTCAACGAAAGGATATGAAGATGTAAAGGGAATAAAGCGTGTTGACATGTCTGGTCTGGTCTGGTCTGGGTTGGTCTAAACAAACGAGCACTGGGAAACAAAGGCCATCCACCCTCTCCACTCACGAGCTCTCGAAAAGGCGTGGCTCCCAAACCCCAACCAGACCAGACCAAACCACGTCATCGACTCCCTTTTACGCAGTCGGCTTACGAAACCTGCATCACCATGGGCCCAGCCACGATAATATCGTCGGTAAGCACGCCGTTCAGCGGGCCGGCGCTCGCCAGGTTGACGTAGGTGACGCCGGCGAGGCCCTGGGGCACGGTGCAGCCGGCGGCCTGGTCAAAGGTGCTGAAGACGGTGCCGCCGGGGATGCCGCCCGTGGTGAAGGCGCAGTGGGTCGCGGTGGCGGCGGCCTCGCTCTGCAGCTGGACCGTGGCGCCGGCAGCGACGGCCTGGGCGCTCGCGCCGGCCGGCATGGCTAGGGTGGGGAAGGCGGTCAGGATGAGGTTGGAGCCCTCGGGGCAGCTCTGGATGAAGGGTGCAGCGAGCGAGAAGACCTGCTTAGGGGAGAGCGGGGTGTCGAAGGCCTGGGGCACGGGGATGCCGCGGGAGGCGGCGCGGATGAAGGTCTGGTGGCGGGCCTCGACGGTCAGGATGGAGCCCGCGGTGGTGAGGATGGAGCCGTCCGAGACGAGGGCGGCGGCGCCGAGGTAGGCGGACACGCCGACGTTTTCGAGGACAGCGGCCGTGGCGACCATGCCGGCGGCGTCGGTGAAGCCAAAGTTGTAGGTGCACGGCTGGACCGGCTGGACGCCGGCCTGGGCGATGGCGCTTTGGAGGAGGACGACGTGCTCCTCTTCTGTCTTGCCAATCTTGGTGAGGGCGTCAATTTCCGCCTGTTGGAGGCCCAGTGCTTGGAAGTCGGTCGCGGGGAACTGGGCGAATCCTTGCTGGTAGAAGGTCGCTTCGAGCCACTCGAGGGTCAGGGCGCTGTGGGGGAGGTTAGTGATGTGTTTTTGAAACCCTGGATGTATTCCGCTACTTACAATTGCAGGATGTCGACATCATTGAGGCCCAGCGCCGCGGCAGCTGCGTTCTGGCGCTTCGCGTGCTGATACATCCTCATCTGCGCCCTGTTCAACTTGGGGACTGCTGGGAGCGCCGAGGAGACGGCCGCCAGTCCCGCCACGACAACCCCAAAAGTCTTGGTGAAGGAAGGCATGTTGCTGATGTATGTCGATTAAGCTTTAGGTGCCCGTGTTTTTTCGTTCCTTTCCCTTGTCCTGAGTTCCCTGGTCGTCCAAAGCGAAGTGAGCGTCAGGTGTGAAAGCAAAGACCAGCCTGGCTGTAGAATCGAAGGCCTGCCCGAGGGTCGTGTATTAAAAGAATATTAAGAGGATAGAATGGCGTTGTGTTGGACTGAAAGAGAGACAGACCGAGCTGCTTGAAGGAGAGTGAAAGCAGACCAGCGCTTTAGGCGAGAAGAGCGAACGGGACAGAAGGCGTGGGATGAGGAAGGAAGAAGGGAATCCCGGCATCTGTAAGTGGGAAACGGCCTTGAATAAAGACGACCTGCCAAGATCGCCTCTCTTCGTAACAAGCGGCTGCTGACCGTTCCGGGATCCGCGTCATGTCGAACTAACCCCGTCCCCTCGGGGTACCCAAACATGGGAGGCGGGTCAGGAACAAGCAGCAGCTAGAACAATGCTGCGGGGGTGGATGCGTGCCGGGCCCCTTGGTTGCGAGCGCTCGGGGCACGCCTAGCAGTCCCGAGCCGGGCGAATGTCGCCTCGTCAAGCTCGGGGCTCCGGTCTGGGCTGGCTGTGGTAAGGGTAGCGCTGTGCCAAGCGGGACTTCAGATGGCAAGGAGTGCTCGGAGAGACTTTGTCATGTTTCGTTTCCTCGTTGCTGCCCTGGGCGGGAGGCACCCCGTGCTGCAGGCGCCGTTGATGGCGACCCGCGCAACCCCTCCGCCCGTTGCGAAGGGCCGGCATGAGGCTGAAGGCGGCCAATCAGACCGACGCGGGTGATGTTTAAGGTTGGGATGAAGATATTCGCATCCCTGCTCGGGAGCCGGTTGCGTGCAGGGAACAGTGGGCGGCGCTGGGGGTCGAGGCTGCGGGTCCGCTGTGAAAGCGTGGATTGGCCACAGGGGCGAACGCCAAGGCGGCGCCAGGGGGTGCACGGCTACCACGCCGCGAGGATTTGCGACAGTGGCGCCCACGATGCCCGTCTCAGACTTGTTTCAATCAGACGGACCGCATCACCACCGAGAGTTCGGAAAGGCCTTGGTGGTGCAACTGCGACAGCAGTAATCTGCTTCCGAGCAATGCCTGCTGCCGTGCCGTGTATATGTCGCTTGCGAGGGCGAGAGTATACCCGTGCAAGATGGCGAGCATTCGTGGTGTTGATGCCGCCCAGAGTCCACGATAGTTGCAGTCGGGGGCGGCCAAGGTGCGCCGTCCAGGGCAACCTCCTTACCATGTAACATTGGACTGGCAGGACTTCAAGATCCACGAGAACACGCTCGCTTGCGAAGAGGCGACCCTTTGGGGAGCGGCCGTGCGGGACCAGGATCACCATCGCCTCCGTGTCGCCATCCTGCCGGGCACGACTCGGGGACAAGCTTCGCCGCATAATCCCGGACGATCTCGAATTCTGCCAGCGTGGGTGTCTCCGGGATCGGCAGCATGCTGTCTTGGACTCTTGGACGTCGTACGAGTTTCTGTTTCCCGCCCCCAGGTCCGGCCGGGGCTTCTTTTAGATTCCCAAGATCCGATGCTGCAGAAGGTGCTGGGCCAGGGCCGATTGGAGAATCCCACACCGCAGTATTCTTCCAGGCTTCTCGCCGTAGGGCTGGGCTGGGAAACACGGTGGGGTGGGAAAGTGTGGCAGACAGATGGAGCTTAGGTCGTGAACAATCCCCTCTGGAATAAGCCCGAGATCAATCGTCGGGCTAGGCTCAAGTGGATGGCTGCATGCCCGGTTGCAAGAGACTTCAAGTTTTGCGTCAAGTTGTCGAGTGAAATTCTGGACCAGGAGTTGAGGAAAACCTGCCGTGGTAGTTGCTCCTTCCCTCCCTCGGCGATGAAGCTCAGGCAACCACCTACTCTCCGTGACGACGGGAGTATTGCACCCTTCGATCCGTTAAAACCACCTCAGTAGGTAGCAGTGAAATATCTTGCTTCGTGACAACCGTGACAGCATTCCCCGTTGTCACCAACATGGGTTGACTCAACACAACGCAACGCAACCCGGACTTAACTCATCCCCCGGGAAGAACTTGAAGAGAAACCACAAACCGGAAGCAGATTTCATCAAACGGCCCCAAAGAATCCAAAATTCTCCGGCCCCTCCCTTCCACTACAATCTCCAGTCTCCGGAGCCCGGAAGGCGGCCGATCCAGGGATCTTCGCTATCTGAAGCACCCTCCCGGCCCAGCATTATGCCGAGTGTTCATCACTGAAAAGGCTTAGCATGCGTGCGAGGCAATGCACGGAAGACAAGCCATGAAACCGGCTGACTGCAACACCAAACACCGTGACCCCGATCCAGCAACCCATCACACACAAACCACTCAGTCAACAACAAAAACGATGCTTACTTCACTATTAGATGGCTGCCTTATGTGTTCTGCCGCCTCCTCCCCTTCTCCGTCAATCTCAGCTTGTGCTCGCCTGTCTCCCCTTTTGACCATCCCCCCAGCTGCATTTGCGCGAGACTACTACCGTCCCTGCAACGCTGCTGCGGATCTCGAATTCCTCCTCTCCGATAAATGCACCGTGCTACCATTGCCATACAAAAGCTATACCACCTTGGGTGGAAACCCTCTATAGGGAGGCCCGTTTATCAATCTTCCCGCCTACTCTCCTACCACCGACTTATTACCGCCAATCACCGGGCTTCTGTGTCTCTCGTGTTGCTTTCTTCGGAGTGCTCTTGCGCGTCAACTGATCCACCAGGAACTGGTAGTCTAGTTGTAGACGGCCCGGCTGCTTAGAGTGCGTAGGGGTTGAGAGACCGGATGGTCAGGCATCTAGAGATTTGTTAGCTAGGCCCATTGTCACGCGTCACAGAAAAAGCTTACGGCGGGCTCTTGGTGAGGTCCGTCTTCAGAATGACCGGCACCCGCGTCATCTCCGTCACATCCTGGATGTAGTCACCGCCCTCCTCCCTGAGCTTGAACAGCTTCAGGTACTTCTCCTTGTTGGTCAGGCGCGTCTCGGGCGCGTCGGCCGTGGGCACCTTGGAATCCGACCGGGTGCGGTGGAGGCTGCCGGCCGCGTCGGCCGAAGCCCGCGTCGGCGACCCGGGAACGCTCTGCGTCGGCCGCTCGGCCAGCGACGCCCCGGCCATCGCCTCGGTAACATCCGACGCGTTGTCGGACGCATTCTCCTCGTCGTCATCGAAAAGGGCATCGACGTCATCCGTCGAGATGGTGCCCGTCTCGGTCTGCTTCCTGGCTGCCTCTTCGCGTTCCTTCTTGGCCCGCTCTGCCTCCTCGGCCTGGCGCGCCGCCGCCAGAGCGTTGGAGTACCGCTGGGACATGGCAGCCTTGGGGCGTTCGTCCTCAGGCACGTACGCCGAGCTGGGCACGCCCTTCTCCCAGTAGAGCTCCAGAACCCTCTTCTCCTTCCGGAATTCGGCCTTCTTCAACGGCAGTTGGTCGCAGTGCACCCGCTTCTCGAAGCCCCACTCGGGGATGAGGACATCGAACGCCGACTCGTACACGCAGACAACGATGCCTTCGCTGATCAGGTCGCCGTTCACTTCCTGGCGCTTCTTGTCCATAGCACGGCACGCCTCAATGTGGACGCTCTGTTCTTGGGCGTTCTGCGCCGAATCCTTCTTGGTGTTGCATGCCTCGACCGTCTTGACGAGGTTCTCCAGATCTTCGTTGTACTCAACCTTGCCTTCGGAAAGGACAGACTCCAGCTGGCGGTGGACCAGGATATCTGCATAGCGTCTAGTCGGGCTGGTGAAATGAGTGTAGAGCGGCTGGTTGAGTGAGTAGTGGGCCCAGAGGTGCTTGGCCGTCTTGCCCGCGATGCAATACTTGGCGCGCTGCATCGACTTGAGCAGCAGCGTCTCCATGCCCTTTCTGATCTCAGCGTCGTCGACCCGGAAGAGGCTGTTCTGGAGCGTGCCACTGCTCGAGGGGTCAATCTCGTAGCCAAGTGCCGTCATGCGTTCCACAAAGGTCTGCAGACGGCGCGAGTTGGGCGCCGCGTGCCGACGCAACAGCGCCTTCTCGGGGAGAGCCTGGGCCAAGCGCTGAGCAACATACGCGTTGGCCTTGTGCATGAGTTCCTCGACCAGTTCCGTCGCCGAGGTCGTGTCGAAGACGTTGTGCTTGACGGGGATGTTCTCGTCGTCTAGCTGCTGCAGGAGACGGAGCGGGGCCATGGGCTCACCGCCAGCACCCAGCCGCGCCTCACGGAACTTTTGAGTCAAAACCTACAAGCAAATCGTTAGCATCTCCGAGTCGTATAATCGATCGGACGGGAACTTACATTGAGAAGCTGAATGTCTTTAGCCTCTGCGGCATCATGAGTGAAACCGGCAGCGCCCGAGATGGCCTCCTCCATCTGCGAGAGCGAGAGCTTGCCGCCGCTCTTGGCGATACCCTTCCCAATCCAGACATCTCCTTCGGCAACAGCGCCAGTGTGCGGGTTGACGTGGAAGACGACACTGACGGTCAGGCGATCCTGCTCCGGGGTGAGCGAGCAGACCTCGCCCGACAACTTCGGCGGAAGCAGGGCACAGAAGCGGTTGACGAGCTGCACGGCAGTGCCGCGCTTCTTTGCCTCGCGGTCGAGGAGCGAGTTTGGCTTGACGAAATGGGTAACATCCGGCACGTGGATGCCGATTTCGATCTTGCCATCGGGCAATGACTTGACATGGACGCCGTTTCCGAGCTCAGCCGAGCCGTCCATGTCCAGGGTGAAGACCTTCTCGCTGCGGAAGTCCCGGCGAGCGGCGATAGCAGCCTCGTCTTCCTTGGCGATGGTCCAGTCCTGGAGACCCACGCTGCGCAACACGGCATCGGCGAACTCGTCCGACGAGAAGTTGTTGTCTCGGAGCAGGGCATCCGTCTCGACCTTGAGATCGCCCATCTTTCCGAGCTTCTCAACCAGGGTGCCGAACGGGTGCAGCGACGTAATGGGCCAGCGCTTGATGCAGGCCACAAAGATCTGGTCCGCATAGTCCTGGTGCTTCTCGACAAAGTCACGAGGAGCCTGCTCCGTGGGGATAGCAATCAGGGGGACACGCTTATCGGTCGGCTTGAACCACACGATCTTGGGCTTTTCCTGGGCCCGGGAGTCTTGGTGCCGCGACATGCTGCCGTCCCGCGCAGCCCGCTCGGCCTCCTGTTTCTCCTTGGTCGCCTGGCTGCTGGGGCGAAGCAGACCCAGAGTGCCCGAGAACATCTGACCCGCCACGCGCTCGACGACGGCGACAATGTGGCCGGCGTAAAGAGGCTTCTGCTCGTCGTTGATCTCTTCCTCCTCGACGAGGAGCAGGCTCTGGCCCTCGACTTCAACGTCGTCGTTCTTCTTCTGAGTGGGCCGCTGCCTGAGACTGCCACGCCGGCGAATTCCACCCTCGCCGCCGCCGTTATCATCACCATTGCCGCCACCCTGGCTGGTACCAGCGGTGGATCCGGATCGCGTGTCGGTGATGTCCTTGCGCTTCTTCTTCTCTTCCTTCTCGCGCTTCTGAGACCAGACTTCATCAACGTCCAGCAGCTCGACCGCGACCAGGTCGCCCTCGAGGGCGCGGTTGCGGTCCTTGCTGCCGCAGATGAAGATGTCGGCGTCAAGAAGACCATCCTGGGTCGAGACATACGCGTCGCTTCGGTTCTTCTTGTTCACGCGAAGAACGCCGGAAACGAGTTGTCCGTCGCCCAGGAGGGCAGGAAGCGTAGCTTGCGGCAGGTAGGGGGTAAAAAGGGTCTTGCGCTGCTGCTGTTGCTGCTGCTGCTGTTGAGGTTGATGGCCGCCCATCTGAGGAGCATGCTGACTCGCCTGGAGCCCGCCCATGTGCTGACCGTTCATGGACGCAACCTGGAGAGCCTGCAGCTGGTTGAGCTGCATGGGATTCAGCTGCTGGCCAGCGTAGATGTTGGGGATCATCATCTGGCCAGGGAGTTGCATCAGCTGGGGCTGGCCCGGATACTGGAAAGCTCCGATATTCGAGATGGACTGATGGCTGATGGAGCTACGACTGCGGTGGCCCGGCTGGAACCCCTGATTCTGGCCGGCGCCGCCCGTCTGATCCTGGCCCTGGGCCGGGCCTTGGGTGCGCCAGTTGCTGTCGAAGTTCCGAGACGAAGTGCGGGCATGGCCGCCACCACCACCACGACGGGGGAAATCGCCGCCGAGGCCGCCACGGCCGTTCGCGCCGACAGCCATGCTCTGGCTCCGACCGTGGCCGCCGCGACCGCCGCGGAAAGACGGGGCCGGTGCGGGCTGAGTCTCGGCGGGGGGCGGGGCGAGGGTTGCGCCCTTGGCCTCGTCCTCCGGCCTTTCGGCGGAGCCCGAGACGCCGGGCGCGGGGAATTGGAAGGCAGACGTGGTACGCTTCTGCTGGGCGATCTCGGCGGCCTTCTTGGCATCGGCCAGGGCCAAGGAGTGACGCCTCTGATGACCACCGCCTCCGGGGCCGCCGCCGCCGCCCCGGCCACCACGACCGCCAGCATTCTCTCTACCTTGTGCCTGAGAGTTGTCAAAGCTGCCAAAGGCAGAGCCGGACGCACCAGACGAGGGCGCCGGAGGCGGGCCCATGCCCATGTTTGGGAGAGCCGACTGATTACGGCGATGTGACAGGGGTTGTGTTGGCGGGGCCAGGGGCACGTTCTGCTGCGGAAGCTGAGTCGGGAACTGGTAGCCGGCTTGCGGCGACATGTTGGCCATGGCGGCCTGGAGCGGGTTGTAGCCGCCAGCGCCAAGGGGCTGGCCCGGCATCATGTTCATCTGCTGGTAGGTGGCTTGGAGCTGCTGTTGCTGTTGCTGCAACAGCTCGATCTGCTGCTGGATCGCCAGCTGCTCCACTGGGGAGAGAGATCGGGGTCAGCGATCATGTTGCATCTTCACATGGGAAGCGGGACGACAGCGCACGAGCCCGGCGACCGAGAGACGACGAGCCGCGGCGGTTGCGAAATGACGAGAGGGAGGGGGGCAGCAGGGCATGGGGCGGACAAGATGCAAAATATCAACTTACTGCCGGGATTCGCAAACATACTCATCAGTGGGGTCAGCTCGGACGGGCTCCTGCGATGGGCAATGTGCAGGCGGCGGCCAGCAGGACCGGGGACGCCTCCGGGCTGAGGCTGCTGTTGGTGCTGCTGCTGCTGCTGATCCATGGCGGCGATTGTTCCTCGCAAGCGGCAGGGAGGCGGGCAGAGCAGGTCGGTCAGGTCGATGGGTGCACGTCGAGTGCGAAACGGGCTTTTGTTCGGATGCGTTTGCAGGCAGCAGTGGACACGAGTTGGATGTCTTGTCGACCGGACGGGGGATTTGCTTGTTTCTGTTGCTATCTTTTTGGGGTTTTGCGGAGGCGTTGCTCGCGGACAATTCAGGTGCGGTGCTGGAATGGGAAGACTTCGAGCCCAAGCAGGTTAATGAAAGATGGAGAAAAGCCAAGAGGGAGTGTCGAGGATGGACGAGCTGTGATGGCGGGAAGGTTGGATGCCGAAAGGCTGAGGGGGGTTGTGGGTTGAAGGAGGGTGCGAGTGAGGAGGAACTCGAGGGTCAATGGAAGGTCGGTTGCCCGAGATGATGACGATTGAAGGCAGCGAGGATGTGCAGGCGAGCAGGAGGGATGCTCCAGGCCTGATTTTGGTTGACGGCTCCGTGCCCAGCGCCCCAGTGCCCCAAGCAACGCTAGCGCAGCTACCGAAAGGGAATAGGAAGTGGGGCACGGTCCCGCACAGCTAATCCGAACGAAGTTGGGGCGGGCCAAGAGAGGAGGGGCTTGCATCTATCTGCAGCTGCAGCACCGAAGCCGTCCCCAGCAGCAGCGCGCTTGCGGATACGACTGACGGCCTGCCCGGTGTGTCTTTGTGGTGGTCATTGGATGTTGATTTTACCAACCCGGCTTAGGTACAAACATGGAAACAAAACGACACCGCGTTATTCTGTTCACCGCGGCAGAGCGAAGCTGTGGATATTCCAGGTTCCCAACACGAGACACCACGTCGGGGTTGGGCAAGGGGTCCAGTGTCCACACCCCAGCTCCAGCTCTCCTTGCCGCCAGCAAGATCACCAACGGACGATCACGAGTGGCTGGGCACCAGAGAGCCAGTGGCGCGTGAGGCGCGATGATGTTGCATCTCAGCATGATGACGAGGCTCACCGGAAGCCGAGCTACGGCGCAGGACGGAGAGAATAAAAATAACGCCCTAACGAACGGCGCCGATGGCGTCTGCCGTTCGGCAGCCCCCGAGTTGCATGGGTTTGTTACACCACGGAACCATCTTGTTTCGGACTACAACTTTAAGTCCATTGGTTGTGGGAACCCGGAAAACGCTACTTGAAAAAAGGGGAGAAAGAAGAAGAGAGGAAAAGATAGAAAAAGAAAGGGAAAAAAAGATAACAGGCATGGACGGACACAATAAGGGAATTGGTCGTTTGACAAAACCTTGAGCTGTCCTCGACCCAAATAGGCGCCAACTAACTAGGTAGGTAACGAAAACTGAAGGCAGGAGAAAGCAATTGTGTCTTCGAACCCACACAAACTGGAATGAATTCGACAAAACCCGGCGGCCTCGTATCGTACCTGTATCCATGGGCAGCAGCGGTGAGGTTCAGAGTCCACTGGAGTTCCAGGCTGGAGCTTGAGCCACCCCCTGATTGCTGATGGTTTTGGCCTGTCCAGACCTCCAACAGGGTTAGGGTTGCCATTCTCTGCTAAGACCAATCCGGCATTTGCCCGCTGCAAGGGCGGCTACCAGGCGGCAGCAGACACCTGAGGGTGACCCTAGCGGCTGCGCCCCATTTAATTGACAAACGATGCCACTCTTTCGCGACGCCGTCAACAACCGCGACCGGGGAACCGTCGAGGAACATGGCCATATAAACACCCTACGAAACCCAACGGCCCACGAACTCGATAATGGCAGGCTCGTCTCCTTCGCGCCGGCCGAGCTACCATTGGGCGACGGGGAGTCCGCAGCGAACCGTGCTCGAAGAAATCCTGGGCGACGACCGGAACTCGGAGGCGCGCCACAGGTACCTGCTCGAGACGGCAAAGAGAGAGCATGACCGCGTCAGGGAGGAGGCGGAGAGGGTGTACCGGGAGCAGCTGCAGAAGGAGGAGAGGCAGCGGATCTCGGATGCGCGACGCAAAGAGGAGGAGAGGATCAGACTCGAGGAAGAGCTCGCTGCTGACCGCGCGAGGTTGAATGCGCTCAAAGCAAAGAAGGTTGCGATCCCCCCACCGCTGCCAGAACCCGAACCAGCCGCTGCGCCAACCGTCAATGGGAAACCTCCCGTGCCTGCTGCCCCGTCATCCACCAACAATGCCCTAGCTCACACCAACGGGACGACAGCCCAACAAGCAACGACGATTGCAGCCGGGCCGGCGCCAGTCGTTGCTGTGCCCAAGCCGCCTACTACCTCCATACCGGCGCAACCCCAGATCCCGGCACCTGCGACGGTGCTGAACAAAGCGCCAGAACCCGCGAAACCAGCAAGCTCGGCCCTCGGCATCAACGGCCTTCTCAACAACACGCCACAACCGAATGGCGCCACTTCAACTTCCGGGGCCGCGCGCTCGGCCGCGCCGCCGCCGGCACAGGCGCGCCCTGACAGATATGCAGAGATCCACAAGAGTCTTAAGATGCTCCGAAAATTCATGGCCGACCAGGCCAAGACAAACCCGGCCCTGAAGGGAAGAATGGGCGACATGCGCCGAGAGATCCGCAAATCCGTCGGGCAACTCACTGTCACCCAGGGGGTCGCAGGGGTAAACAAAATCCAGGTAAGGAGTCCGTGTCTGATTCCGAGCGCTCGCATTGCTGACCATCACACGATAGCAACAAAACATTTTCAAACTACTGCGTGAGGCGCTATCCAACCAAGTGCAGTCGCAGATGATGGACCCCAGTAACTTCGTCCTGGAGCCCAGAAATCCAGCCAACGGGGCCACACACAACGACCCCGCTCTTCCATCAATATTCCTCTACCTCGTCAACATCTTTGCAAAAGCGGCCATCTCGCAATTCATCAACGAGGCTGGCGCGCGGCCCGAGACAGCGGACCCGGTTGGCGTCTGCGTTGCCGCGACCTTGTCGGAACCTGATTTTCTCTGGCGCGGCGTGTCGCTGATGGACATCCTGCTCGCCAAGTTCAGGATCGTCTGCCCGGTCCTCTTCGGCTACCGGGGCAGCGAAAAGACGGAGCAGGGGAGGCAGAGGTTAGGGTGGTGGAAGGACAGCGGCCAGTGGGTCCCGGAGCAGCAGCACATGGACCGCATGACAGGCCTGGGGGCTGGTTTTGCGTCCATCTCGCTGCGCAACTTTGCCATGTCCAAGAAGACGAACCCCTTCCCCCCTCGGGAATACTGGACGGCCATGTCGCGAATTGTCAACACGCCGTCTGCCGAGATCTCCAACACACAATGCGTCGTGTTGAAGGCCATGGTGGAGACGTACGAGCAAAAGTTCATTGAGTTCTACGGGACGGCCGCCCTCGCGGCGTTGCGGACGGCGCTGATTGAGTTCCCCGCTCGAGCGCCGCAGAAGTCGGCAGCGGTAAATTCACTAGAGGTTCTGGCCCAGCTGCTGAAGCGGGATACCGGCTTGGTTCTTGGATAAGCGGGACTAGGGTACGAAAGGGCGTACCAAAGATGGGGATTCATTTCTGGCTCGGGATAGAGTCGACGTCGGGTTGTCTTAGCATTGTGGACCAAAGGGGCGCCACTCTGGTTACCGGATATGCCACGGTTCAGAGTCGAATGTATGTCGGCCGTGGTTCATGTAGATACCCAAGATATCTGAATACCAAACACAAACCCAAACGCCTAGTTGCGGAAACCCTGTCTATCTACGCTCTGGTATTATGCAGTACATCCCAATAATCGATCCGTCAACCCGCCGGCCTAACCACCCCATACCCTCCTCATAACACCAGCAACAATATCAGCAGCATAATCAACACGACAATCAAGACCCCTATACAACAACTACTCAACCGATCCTCATTCCTCCGCATCACATACTTGAGCTTGTCCATGCCCGTCTGCAACCTCCCGCCAACCCGATCCGCAAGCTGGTCCACCACCTCGAGCATCTCGACCTGCTCCTCCAGCTCGCGGCCCATGTCGTCCGCCTGCCGCCGCAGATTCCCCACCGTCTGGAACACCCCGTCCAGGTGCTCGTCCTGCTCGCGCATCATGACCACCTGCTGCTCGCGCTCAAACTCGGCCGCGTAGTCGTTGGTATCTCCCCCCCCGGCACCGCCGTCCGCCGTCTCCCCGTCGGCGATGGCGAACGACGACGGGTCCGGCAGGTCCCCTCCCTTGTGAGTCCTTCGCCCCCCCGCAGAAGAGGAAGAGACCTTGGCCAGCTCCTCGCGCATGTCGTCCACCTCGCCGCCGACCTCCTGCACGAGGCGCTTGCGCCGCCCGACCTCGGCCGCCGTGAGGCCATACTGGGCCGGGTTGGACTCGACTGCTTTGACGGACGCGACGAGGTCGGCGAGGTCGTCGGCGAGCGCGGTCAGCGAGGACTCGAGGTCGGCGCGGGCGGACGCGAGTTCGGGGGAGGTGGGCGAGGTGGTCAGCGAGCGGATGCGCAGGTAGGACGTGAAGAGGGAGCGGGCGGTTTGCAGCTGGGTGAGGACGTCTCTGTTCGAATGGGGACGGGTTTGTTAGTGAGTTGTTAATTTTGGACGGGGGAAGGCAGGGAGGGAAGGGAGGCGCACTGCTGGACCTGGAGGAACGGGTCCTCCTCGTTCGTCGAGGACATCATCCCGCGCCGTGGTCGGTCACGTTGTCAGGCGGGTTGTCGCATGAGAGAGGCAGGATCTGGGCATGTCGCCAGGTGCTGTCTCAGGCGAGCGCAGAGTTGGTGAGATTGAGTGTTGATTTCGCTCCAAGATGACGTTGCAGCCAGAGAGGTGCCTGGTGACGGACTGACAGCTCCGTTCCGGTCCCCGAGTCTCGAGGTGCTAGAATGACGGTTGGTGTGTTTACAGCGAGCACAAAGACGCGCCTTGCCCTTTTTGTCGATGGTTTGCTGCCGGTGCATTGTGCCCCGCAACTCGCCTCCTGCAACACTTGGGCGGCTGGAGCCAGAACCCCTGTCTACCACCCGCTAACGATGGGACTCGGCCGGGAAGCTCTGTCAAGTTGAAACGTTGCTTCAACAACCGTCGACGGTGGCCTTATTTTCGCTGCCTCTCCCGTTCTTCCATCCAATTGATTTGGATTCATCACCAACTTGTCTCTCTGACCTCGAATTCGCCGGCCAGATCCCAAACCGCCAATATGCTCAACGTTAAGCGGATCGTTCTCGCCGCCTCGCTGATGGTGGGCGCGACCATGATGTTCGCCCAGCCCGCCGAAGCCGCCAAGGGCCCCAAGATCACCCACAAGGTCTACTTCGACATTCAGCACGGTGACGAGCCCCTCGGCCGCGTTGTCATGGGTCTCTACGGCAAGACCGTCCCCATCACGGCCGAGAACTTCCGTGCTCTGGCCACTGGCGAGAAGGGCTTCGGCTACGAGGGCTCGACCTTCCACCGTGTGATCAAGCAGTTCATGATCCAGGGCGGTGACTTCACCAGGGGCGACGGCACTGGTGGCAAGTCGAGTATGTGTTTCCGGATTTCCCTCAATTGGCATCTGGAACCAAGTGCTGACATTGGCGGGTGCAGTCTACGGCGAGAAGTTTGCCGACGAGAACTTCAAGCTCAAGCACACCAAGAAGGGTCTCCTCTCCATGGCAAACGCGGGCAAGGACACCAACGGCTCCCAGTTCTTCATCACCACCGTTGTCACCTCGTGAGTTCCACGAGTCAAAACCGTTTTCCTGAAAGGTCCTGCTAACACGGACGGCTACAGTTGGCTCGACGGCCGTCACGTCGTCTTCGGCGAGGTCCTCGAGGGCTACGACGTCGTGGAGAAGATCGAGAACGCCGAGACAGCGCCGGGCGACAAGCCGGTCCAGACGGTCAAGATCGCCAAGAGCGGCGAGCTAGAGGTCCCCGCCGAAGGTATCCACGTGGAGCTGTAGAGCTCTTTCTACAATGTGTGCCCTATTCCCCCGTCTCCTTTGACACCGCTGTGGATATAAAATGAGATACACTGGCAACTGGGCCTGTTGTGGACAATATCAACCATTTGCACCGCCCCATGTTGGACGTTTTGTGTCTCAGAGACGATGTACTGATCGTTCCTTCTTTGTCTCCCTCTTGCTCAGACATCGATGCGCCTGAAGATGGAGCAAACGCAGCGCCCGACACAGACAAGCCAGCTCCTGCGGTTGAGACTGGCGACGACTGGCCGTTCCTGGTCAAGGTGGCTCTTGTTGGGATTGTGGTGGCGGTCATTGCGGCGTCGCTGCGGTTTTCGAGGGGCCAGAGCCAGGCCGGAGTTGGCTATGAGAAAAGCCGTGCATGAGCTGTAAAATCTAGAATATCTCGAGAGGAAAATGTGGTGTACTTGAACATGATCAGGAGGACCGTCTCGAACACTCGGTTAGATGCAAGTGGCCCCGTTTCAGGCATCTGTAATTTTTTGAGGACTCGAACTTCAAACACTGAACCCGCTCGAAAAGCATCTCCTCAACAGACAACACCAAGACCACCAAAATGAAAGTCCTCACATTAAATTTCCTGACTTGCGCCGTCAAGACCTGCAAGGCCTCGTCCGACTCGTTTCCGCTACACCCCAAAGATGCGGAACTGGTCAGCGACGATGTCGAGCTCAACCCGCAGTTGTTAGTCAATTTACTGCCCCGCATCGAATGGAATGCCCTGCGGACGACTTCGACCGAGGCAAGTTTCACTTCTGAGCTCTGGTTTTGAAAGTTGATTCAGTTATTTCTATCTGTCCCGTGGCTCCGCTATGTTCTTCTCTTCCCCTTCCCCTGGTCATATTCATCCTCGACATCAACATCGCTAACACCTCACAGCTGGGCTTCCCCCAACTCCCCGAGCAGCCACCTACCCCGGAGGAACTCCAAGCAGATGAGAAGATGCTCAAAGAGCTGCACACGCTGCTCATGGAGACGCAGATGAACGAGGGCAAGCTGGTGTGCGGGCACTGCGGGCATGAGTATGCGGTACGGGAAGGCATTGCCAACTTTCTCCTGCCGAGCCACCTAGTATGAGGGCGGATGGGTTCGGGACGATTAGGGAGAGAAAAGGAGAGGTCATTATCTGCTAGGTAGCCATAGAAAGGCACTGGCTGGCTTGGGTCACGGCGTTTACAAACACGAGTTATTGACGACGAGGACGCTCTCTCGTTGCCGGAGGGATTCGACATGCTTACTTTACTGTATGAGAAGCATTCAAATTCTGCGCTCGTTATATCCACGGTGGAAACTACGGCGAAGGGGCTCACCATGACCAGTTCAACAAAATCTAGAGATTGATACCACAATTATGCTCAAACCGACCAACTCCAGCCCACGTAGCTATGCTACAGACATCCAGGAAACCAAGTCGCATCTACCGTCACAATACAGCCACACGCTATTCTACATCTGCTTCTTCTGAGCAGCCGGGCCCATCTCCTTGTCAAACGCACCGTACGACACCTCGAGACTCGCCAGCGCCTTGAGGCCGACGCCCAGGATGGACAGAATAACTGCCAGCACAATAAAAGCCATGAAAATGCCTAGTCGCTGAATTAGTAACCGTTAATTCCGGAAGGACCGCAGGGAGACTTACCCGGCGTAAAGAACTGGTACTTCTCAAACAGCGGCCGGTTGTCCGTCTCGTTCGCCTTCCTCTGCGCCACAACCTCCGGCGCCTCCTCCCAGCGCCGCAGGTCCATGCGCACCGGCGCGCCAAAGTCGGGCTCGTACGCCTTGAACTCGTTCGGGTCCGAGAACACCACAATGGTGTAGTCGCCGTCGAGCGTGTCGAGCAGCTTGCCCAGCTCGTGGTCTATCCCCATAAAAGTCAGCACCGTCCCCACCCCCCCCTTTCACAAAAAACAACAGCAAAAGGGTAGTGGAGTTATCCGTACCATTATCCCCCAAAACCTCCCCCCTCCGCGCCTCCCCCCCATCTTCCCGGTCCGAAACAGCAGGCAAATGCCTCAGCTCAACCCTCTCCACACTCACTCCCTCCTTCTTCTTCCCCCGACACGCACGGGCGATGTACTCCTCCAGCGACTTGCCCGACACCTGGCCGACGACCTCGGCCACGGCCCAACTGTTTTGTCCTCCTGCGGCGCGGCACAGGTTGGGCATGCGGCAGCTGCTGTCCGAGCTGCTGCTGTCCGCGCGGACGTCGGCGGCGTGCATGTTGGGCTGCGACACGAGGAGGTAGCGCCGTGTCGGGCATGACGCGAGGAGGGACTTGGCCGTGGTAAGGACTTGGGCGGCGGTTTGGAGCTGCGGGGTGGAGGGCGGGGTGCGGAGGCTGTTTGATGGGAGGGTTCGTTAGTTGGGGGATTCATGACTGTGTAGAGGAGTGTAGCTCAAGGGTTGAGGGGGAGATGAAGGGGGTTGAATGGTAGGTTGGTAAGGTGTTGGACGCACTTGGCTGTGGAGAAGAGGATGAATGGGGACGAGTCGGAAAACGCCTGCGCTTGTGACGCCGCGCAGGCGAGCAATGCTACTGTTGTGGAGAGCTTCATTGTTGTGGTGGTGATGGTGGTGGTGATGCCGAACGGTTGCGTCGGCGTCGGTGTTGGTTGGCGATTGCGTCTCAGTCGCGATCCCAGGAGCTCCCAGCGGCGTGGATGATGCAGCCAACCGCCGGGCGGGCGGTGGAGGCCGGCAGAAACCCCGATAAGCCGATGAGGTACAGGGGTGGTCTTAAATTTACAGGCCCCTCCAATGCAGCAGACAGTGCCTGCATACAACAACCAAGAGCCCCTCGACCAGATTCATAATGTTTGCGCAACCGAGGATACGGAAGACGGCGCCGCCGCCGCCAAAGAAGAGGAAGACGGCCCATGCGATTGAGGAGATTACCTTCGACAAAGATGCCCGTTCCGAGTATCTCACAGGATTCCACAAGCGCAAGCAGGCCCGGATCAAGCATGCGCAGGAGGTAGCCGCGGAGAAGGCGCGGGAAGAGAGGATTGAGATGCGGAAACAGGTTCGTGGTAGCCTCCATGGCCTATCATAAGTTCTGTGCTAATAGGTTGGCGGCAGATCAGGGAAGACCGGAAGCAAGCCGTCGAGGACCACGTCCAGGCGATCAACAAGATCCTGCGGGAGGCCGAGCACGCTGGCACGGCCGAGCAGAACCAAAACGGCTCCGGTGACGAGTGGGGAGGCTTGTCCGACACAGACGTCGTAGAAGCGCCGATCGATCTGGAGGAGGAATACATCGACGAGGACAAGTACACGACCGTCACCGTGGAGGCGGTTAGTGTTGATCGGGACGGGCTGCATAAACCAGAGCTCGAGCAGTCCTCGGAGGACGAGGGCTCAGAACAAGAGGACGGTGGTGCAGAGAAAAACCAAAGAGAAACCGGCAAGCGGCCGAAAGACCACCCAACGAAAAAGAAAAAGAAGTTTCGGTACGAGAACAAGGTCGAGAGAAGAGTAGAAGCGCAGAAACAGAGGGCGAAGCGAAGGAAAAGATAGCTTAGCTAGGCGCCACCCGAAATATCGAAGGAAATACACCTTTGCAAGTCAGGTTTAAGGGAGTGCAGTGTCTGTAGCGACGCGACGATATGTAAGACTCAGGCAGTGCTAACCGTTCTGCCTCCACCTCCTCCACCAATGTGACATGCTACATGTAAGGAACCCGAATCCGTGATACCCAGCTCGACGCAACGAAACCCGCTATCCGACCAAATCGCACGGGGCTTAGATGGTGTTGATCTCGTTCTGGAAGTCCTCCAGCTCCTTCTGCACGGCGGCGTACTTCTTGGCCATCTCCTCGTACTTGGACTCCCACTGGTCGCGCTCCTGCTCGAGGGCCTGGACTTTCCGCTCGAAGTGTCCGGCCTTGACGTCGGTCTGCCGCAGCCTGGAGAGAAGCGGTCAGTAAGGGAGGATGGGGCCTGGGGTCTTGCGGGTAGTCATACTTCTCGTTGGCCTCGCGCAAAGTCCTGTCTGCTTCCTCGGCCTCTTCCTCGAGAAGTTGGAGCCTTCGAGTCAGCGTTTCGTTCTGGGTTCCGTGCTGCTGGCCCTCGCTGGCCGCGGCCTTGAGCTCCTTGACTTGCGCCTCGGATTTCTCTACCTCCGTCTCGAGCACGCTGTTCTTGTGCGTAAGGGAGATGATCTCCTGCTCCTTCTGGAGGTTCTCCTGCTCGAGCGTCTTGACCTTGCTCTGGAGCTCCTCGACCTTGCCCGACGACTCCTCGGCCTCCAGGCGGAGCTGGTTCATTTTCTGGGGTGCGCAACATATCGTCAGTCATTTGAGCGACGGCAGAAAAAGTCGCAGAGAGTCGCGTTCCCGACCCGGACACGCCAGAGCCGAAACACCAGACCGGCGATGCTCGTGGCCGCGTCGGGGGATGACCTGGTGAACCCAATGGTGGGGCCAAACAGGGGTCCAGTTCCCAGAGAAAGGGGCAGGCAACTCACCTCCTTGATGCGATCCATTTTGTTGTTGGTTGCGAGAGCACGAGGAAGGTTTGATTGGGAAGCAGGGTGTTTTGCGAAGCTAAAAAGACCGTAGAGGGAATGTCGCAAGTCGTGGTTTGGATGTTTGGTGGAGGAAGAAGTCGGTGGATGCGAACGGCAGGCGTTGGTGGAGGAAATGAAGACCAGCGACTGCCCCTCACCAAAACGGCGGTGTTTCCCTTTGCTGCGGCGGGTGCTGTCACTTGTCTGATCGACCAGGGCCCGGCTAATGGTGGGGTCGCTTGCAGTCAGCATCGGTGCTTGCCAATCGTTGGCCGCTCTGCTGCACTTCCACGCAACCTCTGGTTCGCATAATATCCCAGCTCACATCACTTGATTGAGAACAACAGTATTTCTACTGCTGAAGCGACCCCGGATTCTTAGATCTTGCAAAGAACTACTGCGATGGCACAGGACAACGCTGCACCATATTTCAACGGAATCGCAGACGCGTACAACAAGCTCAGCACAGAGATCCCACGACTCAGCAACCTAGAGCCAATCAATTTTGGCCAACAGATCCTTCAGACTTGACCGCATCGACGTCAAGTTAAACCGGCTCGAGAGAAACCAGATATCATTTCAGAACAGTAACGTCAGCCACCATAACTCCACCAGGCTCGCTGGCAATTGTGCAGCAACTCTACTTCCGCTCAGAAACCCTCGGACCTGAAATTTGATCGAAAACTGTCCGAGAATCCAAGATCAGATCAACTCGCTTTCTGCGGCTGAGGCCACCAGGATTCTCAACGCTTTGCAAGTTGAAATCCCAGCGAGCCTCGGAGCGAAGCGAGCGGCGGTGCGACGGCAGTTCATCGCCTGACTGCCCCAAGCTTTACTTAGTACCTGCCCCACCAGCGAGGCTGCAGCTGCGCCGTTGCTGTGCCAACGTCAGCCAGTGGCATTTCGAAACCTGGAACGGACCCAGCCACCCGAAGCGACCAATCTGCGCGACTACGACTGGCCACCAAGACTCGGAATCACCGCAACACCGCCATCTGGGAGGCCATCCCAGCATCCCGCAACAATGCTGGCGGCTCACCACGACCAGGAGAACGTCTACACGCACCATGCCGGAGCCTCTCAGCAGCAACTGCAGGCCAAGACGCCCGGTGCCCGCTATCCAAAGACGCCCCTCAAGGTCCCGCTGAACGACGAGAACGCGAACCACGGCTTTAATGGAAAGAGCGTCCTGCGCGGCAAGGGAAACAATGAGAACACCCTCACGGTTGGGAAGGGAGCCAATGGCCTTGGCAAGTCGGGCAAGATGGCCATGGTAACGCCGGCTGGTGAGTCCTTCCCCATCCATCGACATTTTCCTTTCTGACGCAGCATGCAGCACCCCGGACCGGCCGGGCGCCTCTCGGCAACAAGACCACGAATGCGAAAGCCAGGGCGACGCACCAGACCCCCGGCGTCAAGGCGATCGCTCGCGACTTCGAGAAGAGTGCCGTCAAACCGACCACCACTCTCCGGCCGAAGCAACCCGCGCCGCAAGCCGAATCCTCCAAGCTCGAGGTGCACACAGACAAGGACCCGCTCGAGGAGGAGGAGATCGAGTATGCACCCCCGAAACCGAAGGAGAGTCCCTACGAGTCCGACGTGTTCCCCGACGGCGTCCTGACTTTTGAGGGGCTGAAGCCTGAGAACTTGTTCAAAGGCTATTACCGATATTACTTCAACCGCGTGGACGGTGAGGGCAAAACGGCGCTGGAGCGGGACATGGAAGAGCGGCAGAAGCGGAGTTTTGAGCGCGGCGAAGAGCAGATCCGGAGGGACATGGAGGAGTTTGACTGGAGCATTGGCGACATCCCGGAGAGCAAGGATGTGTTCAAGAAGAAGAGCGCTGTGGCCGCCGGGGCCGCAGCAACGACCAGCAAGAAAGTGGCACGTCCGGTGCCCAAACAGCCATCGACACTCGCATCCAGGAAGGCAGCATCAGCTCTCTCAATGCCCACCAAATCGACCGGCATTGCCCAACCAAAGTTGACCAACGCAACCGCGCTTGGGGCGACCAGAGCACCGAGCAGGGGATTCCTCCTCCCGAAGCGGAAGCCAGCACAGCCGGTTACCCAGACCACAATGCCCGTGAGAGAGCGGGCCCCAGCACTAGCCGCCTCCCGCAGCACCGTGGGATACAACAAGGGCCGGTCCGTCTCGTCGGCTGTCCACGGAACCAGCAATGACGCAGCCAGCCGCCCGCCTCAGAGTCAGATCGGTCCCAAGCCCCGCACGCTGGTGCGGTCCGTCAGCACAGCATCGACGAGCTCGGACGCCACCATCACGCCCGCCCGGTTCGCCCAGGCATCGGAGCTGAAGAAGCCAGATTTTCTATCCATCTTTGATGCCGACGAGGAGGAGGATAGTTTGGGCGGGGGCCTGCCCCCCATGGACGACGACGACGATAATTTTCACCTGACCGTGAAGTTTGAGTAAGGCAGGGCACTGGCTTAGGGATACTAGGAGTGGGTGGCTGGAGGCGTTGGGTTATGGCGTTGGACATGGCTAGGAAGTACAGCCTACACTTTCCCCTTGGTTTGGTCGGAGACAGTACTATTGGGAGGCTGGCATTCATTGATATTTTTCTCTTTGTTTTGTAGGAATAATTGGGCCTCGAGCAGCTACGGTACACAACTTTCCACTGCGAGCCTGCAGAGCGCCATGTTTTGTCTGTCAGCGCGCCACGGCCAGCGGGCACAGGGCAGAGACATGGACTCAAGGAGACGAGGTTCATCGTTTTTGTACACATTCATATTGCAGTAAAGAACGAGGCCCAAAGCAGCCATTGAATGGAGCCGGCATATTCGTTGACAATTTCACAAAAGGGGTTCACCACCTGCGTTCAGGGGCTGCTGATTTCGACGCTCAGGGGCTCCAGTGACTTGTCACAGACGAACCACCCCCTTTGCAACGCTCATTGGATGATGCAATCGTCCCCAACCACCGCTTGCAGCCTGGAATTCATTCAAGCCACAATGCACATCCACTCTAAGACGCTCGGGCCATCTTGGCACGGACAACGCCAATCCAATTTGGGTTTAGCGGACGCAATGGAACTCGCGACTTCACACGCCCTGGCCGTTCCTAAACTTTCAACTTCACTCTCAGTCCGCTTCACGATCCCACAGCTTGCTTTGGCTCCCCGAGCCCTTCTTTTCCGACCGAGACAAAGCCCGGATTGTCGCACATATCGCTCAAGACTCTGGTTCATTTTTCACCGCTCAGCATCGCCCTCCACCGCCTCCAGCCCACGGCGCAGCCCAGCGACGGCCTCCCTGTCGGCAAAGCTCTCTGGCTCTGTCGCGTGGACGGCGCCTGCGCGTAAATTGTCCCGCCACACCGCAACTCAGATTCATCGGCACCCATGCATGGTGACTCCCAGCATCGCCAGCACCAGAGATGATGGTTGAAGGACGTCGGGCGCGGTAATCGTCACCCCTTCTCGCCATGACTCGCCCTGCTGGCGCGAGTTTCGCCCAGTTCTTCCCTGCCGCGCCGCGAGCCGCCAGGGACAGGGCAATGGAACGCGAGAGGGCCAAAATGAAAGCACAGGAATCTCCGTCCGCCCGCTCAGCCGATGCCAATGGCCACCGCACCCCACTCAAACCTTCGGCGTCTTCTCACCATGACGACGGGCCCGTCGCCGGCTTCACCTCGAGCTCACACGTGAATGGCACCGCCCCTCATGCCGCGGGCCCTCCGACGGATGACACCGAGTCGCTCGCCGGAGACACGCTCAATGCGGGCGGATCCGCCAGCTCTCATACCAGCGCAAGTTCATCGGTCTTCAGTGCTCCCACACGACCGAGCGCCTCGGGCGCCATGAAACGCGCCAATAACCAGCTCACCCCACCTACCACCATCGCGTCGCCGTCGTCATATCTATCTACAGCTGCCCCTCCCAAGGGGCAGTCGACCACTCCGCACCGTGCCGACGGAATAGACAGACTCGTACCGATTCCCCACGGATCTGTCCGTGACGCCCCGGCCGTCGAACGCGTGCCTGCCCGAGACCCCGCTCGCTCGATCAAATGCATCAAGCGCACATATGACCCTCTTCTGGATACGTCGCTTTCGAGCTCGGAAAAGAGAAAGACGAAACCGATATACAAAGAGTTTGGATTGGTATGTACACTTGATAATTTCATACTGAGGAGGGGGGGGGGTCATCTTGATTGTGAATCAATTGGCTAATGCTGTGCATAGAACGACCAAGATGACGCTCCCCCCTCAGATCCCCGCCTGGCAAATCGCGGGCGGTTGAACTACATCAATGTCGACTTCCACCTCCCGAGAGCCAGGTTACGCCATGCGCCCTACAACCTGAAGCCGTACAAGTATGATCCGAAGACGTCCTGCGGCCCCGGGCCTCCGACCCAGGTTGTAGTTACCGGGTTCAACCCCTTGGTTACATTCTCCAAGGTCACAGCTGTCTTTGCATCTTTCGGCGACATCGCCGAGAGCAGCAATAAGATGCACCCAGACACCGGGAGTTACCTAGGCTTTGCTACCTTTCGCTACCGGGATTCGAAACCGAGCCGCTCGCGCCCTGTCCCGATCCCCGCCGCCGACGCAGCAAAGCGCGCCATTCGAGCGATGCACGGGAAGCGGATCGAGGCAAACACAGTCCGTGTTGAGTACGACGCCGAGGGCAGGAAAAGCTCTCGCATGCTGGAAGAGGTGCTGCGCAAAGGGAACGAAATGACGCACACCCTGGGTGAGCCCAGAATTCCCACAGGACCGAAATCCAAAGAGGTCATCCCCGGCCCCCCGCCGACCGCACCTAAGGGCCCTGCGGCGCATCGCGGCGGCTTGATGAACATCCAAGGAGCCTGGGTGCCAAAACCCAAGCCGGATTCGGTCGTTGAGGGCGAACCCATCACAACTCACCTCCAGCACGACCCCTACATTTTTGTAGGCCACGAGCATGTCCCCGTCATGCCCACCACAGTGGCCCACATGAAGCGGCGCCTCAAAACCTACATGTTCGAGGACATTCGGGCAGACAGGACTGGCTACTACATTATCTTCCGAGACACGGGATATGGCCGCGCTGAGGCCGAACGCTGCTTCAGGTCAGCGGACCGCACCGCCTTCTTCACCTACACCATGGTCATGGACCTCCACCTTCACGGAACCGTTGGCAAGAGCGCGCATCCTTCGGATACTCGACGGCGGAGCCCCACACCGGAACGGAGGCACGTTGACGACAACCGACCGCACCGCGAACATGACCGCAGCAGGCGCGACGAAGACCGAGCTAAGCGCGACGAACAAGACCGACACCGGCGGGAGGAAGAAGCAGATCTAGAGGAGGAGAAACGGCAGAGAGCTAAGAACTACGACCCCGTGCTTGAAGCCACTGATGTGGTTCTCCGCGAGATGAAGGAACAGTTGATCAAGCATATCCGCACCAAGATCGCGGCACCGGCCTTGTTCAACTTCCTGGATCCTGTCAATCACATCGCCAAGCGACGCAGGCTCAATCTCGAGGATCCTCATAGTGCCAGGCTTCCTCCGATCGTGCTGGATGAATTCGAAGACAGGTCTCCCGTCGGCACGCCGAACTCCAGGGCGGATCCCATAGAACGACGAACAGCCCGCCTCGACGTATCCGCGCTACCTCGTATCCGCAAGGTCAAGAACGCCGGCTTGAACACCCGCAAGCACGGGTTCAACGATCCCTTTGCGCGCAATCGCCCGGCCGCCAGGCGCACTGCGTTCCGGTCACTCCATTACCGTCTGAGGAGCGACAGCGAGGGCGAATCCGAAGACGAAGCCGAGAACAGGACGTCGCTTGGCAGAGACACGGAAGAGCCCGAGTCCCGGCCCCGGAGCCGGATGAGCTCGGATTATGAGGCAGACAAGGATGACTATGGCTCTTGGGGACCCGGCGAAGACGATTCCATGACAGAGGCCAGTTTTGCGCTGGGTGATGGCGCGGCTCTGCCCAAGAAGAGGAAGCTGGATCTCCAGGTCGAAACGGCCATCAAACGGCAGAAGAAGACCGACGAGGAGCTTTTCGGAGTGACTATCGGCCGCATCGAAACCGAATTCCCGTCCCGGGAGGCTTCGGAGGATCTTTTGCTTCCCGACGGCGAGGAGAAGGACACTGACAGCTCCCGACTCCCGACACCGCTGCCTCAAGGGGCCAAGGCCAAAAAGAAGGCGCCCACTAAAACCAAGAAAAAGTCTAAGAAGCAACTTTTCGAGGAGAGGGAGGCCCTCAAACGGCAGCAGCAGGAGATATTCGAGAGGGAGGCCCTGCAGTCGGAAGACGTGGACGAGGCCAAACCGACGCCGGAGCCCGAGGCGGAGCTCAAGGAACCCCAAGAGGCAAAGGTCGAGAAGCCGGAGCTGGATGAGAATCTGTATCCTTCTCAGAAGGTCTCGGTTCTCGAGCTCCCTCGTGATTTCCGTTTCGATGTGGCCGCCTTGGAGAAACTGTCGCTTGGGGCGAATGACCAGCCGGATCTTGACAGGCTTCGTAGGAAGTTCGGCCGCGGCAAGATCGACGATCCTGAGCTCTGGTTATGGAGGCGGGACCGCATTCGTGAGCTCAACTCGGCTGACGGGACGGCGAAGGATCCGGTTCGCATCGAGGGCTACTATGTCCCGAATTCCACCGGCTGTGCCAGGACCGAGGGAGTGAAGAAGATTCTCAACTCGGAGAAGTCCAAGTATCTCCCCCACCACATCAAGATCAAGAAGGCGAGGGAGGAGCGCCAGGCGCAGAACGGCAAGAACGCTAAAGACGCAGTTCTTGCTGCTGCGGAAGCCGCCAGGCTGGCGGCCGAGAGCCTCGTGGCCAAGGGCAACTCCCGTGCCAACCGCGCAAACAACCGTCGCTTCGTCGCCGACCTCAACGACCAGAGAAAGACGCTCGGCCAGGATTCGGACGTCTTGCGGTTCAACCAGCTCAAGAAGCGAAAGAAGCCCGTCAAGTTTGCGCGGTCGGCCATCCACAACTGGGGGCTGTACGCCATGGAGAACATACCCAAGGACGACATGATCATCGAGTACGTCGGCGAGGAGGTGCGGCAGCAGATCGCCGAGCTGCGCGAGAACCGGTACCTCAAGAGCGGCATCGGCAGCAGCTACCTGTTCCGGATCGACGACAACACGGTCATCGACGCGACCAAGAAGGGCGGCATCGCGCGGTTCATCAACCACAGCTGCATGCCCAACTGCACGGCCAAGATAATCAAGGTGGAGGGCAGCAAGCGGATTGTGATCTATGCCCTCCGGGACATTGCGCAGAGTAAGTCTAAGTCCTCTTTTATAACCCTGTCCTCAGGCGGCGTGACTTTCTTTGGCTGACACGAATCGTACCACAGACGAGGAGTTGACGTACGACTACAAGTTCGAGCGCGAGCTCGGCAGCACCGACCGAATCCCCTGCCTGTGCGGGACGGCCGCGTGCAAGGGCTTCCTCAACTGAGCACCGCGCTGCTACCCACCCGCCTTACCCACCTAATACTTGTAATGTCTGTGTTTTGTCACGGCTACTCTGCTGCCTTGCCTGCCGCGTTTGGCCGCTTGCCGCCCCCGCTTGAGAGGAGCCGTTGGGGAACTCTGCGATATATTCGGTCGCATCGCGACACATCACATTTGCGTCACGTTCTCGGGTCGTCGTCGGCTGGGAATTCTACGGGCAACTGGGTTTATTTACACTGCTGCATGAGGCGGTGGCGATGGGAAGGGACTCTCGTCTCGTCTGGATGGGCTTGGACGAGGCGATTAATCGGGCCCTGGTCAGTTAGGTGGCCGGGTTGCCATTTGCCGCCGTTAGAGAAGGAAGAGAGGGGGCCTTTGCTGGCTGGATGGGCTCCGCTTCCATGTCCCCGATCGGAGGAGCATCTGCAGCGAATTCCACCCACCGCGTAGTTTTTTTTTCGCGTCTCGGTGTTTGGATTGTGTGATGATGTCCTTGGGTTCTGAGACCGACGTGTCTCTCTCATCTGGGTTGGGGGCCGATAGCCACCCCCTCCCCCTACATGGCGTTTTGGTGGATGGGGAAAATGGGATGGGATCGGATGAGAGGGGGCCGGCGGTCTCGTGTATTGGGCTGTCTGTGGGTTGTTGGTTTGTACGGATACACTGGTGTGTGTGGATTATATACTACTGTAATGGATACCACGGGTGTGATGGCCGTCTGGTCTTGTCTTGATCAGGTGTGCATTGTTGAGACCGTGAGGCTGATGTTAGTCCTAGGAAAAGACTATTCGTATGATCTCGATACAGTAAGTGTGGAGATGGCCAGTTCTTGCTCGCTATAAAGAGTGTGCCAGCTCGGTCTGAATGTGATACGTCGCCCGTGATTCGTCGTAGACGAGGTGGGTATGTCGCGTGTCGCGTGGTTTCATGAAGTTTGGAGGAGAGAAGCAGCCAAACTGAAGTAGTTTTTGCCAGTCTAAACAATTCCAAGATGTTGCTCGACCGCCCATCACATCCCCCCCACAGAACCCTGGACCTCAGTACTAAGTAGGGCCATCATCGGTCACGGTTCCTCCAGGGAACATGTTATGGATTGGGTCCAACAGCCCAATCCATGGCCCGTTGGGCACATCGCCGGCCACTAGCCGGTAGATGATATTCCCACCTTCCGCGTCTCGGAACAAATAACACAAAAGAAGCAGTCTTGAGGACCTCAGGAGCGTGTCATCACTGGTCCGTTGTTTAAGGTCTCGATTTGAGGGCATCAGGGTCCCCTCATCACTGGCCCGTTGGTAAGGTCCCGTTGTTACTTTGCTCGTTCGGTATCGACGGCACAAGTTGACATTCCGTCAACGACAGAATCCGTCAGCGCGGATGGAAAAGGAAGAGGGAAGACGAAAGAAGTGCGCCGGCGGAAACTACCTACTTTATAATACTGGCACTGAGGGGTTAGGGCAAGATCATACATACTCCACATGACGTACGGTGACTCTTCTTTGCGCCGGCCAGATAGTCTGAAACTAGAAAACTACCTACGGTCGAGATGTACATGTAAGTTAAGCTGCATGAACGTCGAGGTAATCTATAGTACATACACCGGAGACCATTTTCCTGGTTCCCTCAAGATCAAAAAATCCTCTCGACACGACCCAGCAATGGGTTCCATGGCCTGTGGTCTCGAGTCGGATACTCGGGTCCTCTTGAGGGCCTGATATTAAGAACGTGAAGAGTGGTGTAGAATGTTGATGAAGCAGTCATGGACCCTAACCCTGATGGCCCAGAAATCCCATCACAAGAATCCGATGACCCAAAATACCGTCGCCAGCCAACAGTGCGGCACAGACGCGGATCTGACTCTGGCTTGTTTGGTTTCGCAGGATCGCAATGGGAGCCGCGTCCTGTTCCAAGCGTCTGAGCGGGACCCGGCCCATGGATCTGAATTACCCCTCAGCTTGGCTTTGGGGATAGTTACTCGACAAACTTTCATAATTCATCTCTTTGGCGATACATACTGGAGTCCGTCTCGACCCGTACTGCACCCCCCAAAACCGGTGCCTTGAATGCAGGTGGGACTGCGGCCGCGGTTGAGGGCGCGGCCGTCGCTGGTTGAGCTGTTGGTTCGGGCTGGCGGCGCTGGAGGTGGCACTGGCAGCCAGTCGCTGGCCGACCCGCCGCCCGCAGGAGTGCCCGCTGGAGCGCCCGCTGCATCATCGCCTCCACTCTTCTCGGCGGGCACCGCCCCGGCATCCGACCGGGAGCTCCAGGTTGCTGCCGTCCAGGTCCTGGACCAAGCTTCAAACCTCCCGCTTCCACCGTCGCCCGACACACCACCCCTCTCCGCATCTGCCCCGCCATCGCCGACGCCCGCCCCGAATAGCATCCCCTCGATTGTCATTGATCTCGCGCCCACACCCGCCCCTTCAAAGCCCGCGCCCGCTGCAATTGCCTCGTCGCCCAGCATGGCCCCTGTAAGCTCCCCGCTGCCTGCCCGCACGCGCATCCAGCCTTGACCCGGGCCAACACGCTGACACGGCATCGTCGCGCAGTCACAGACGGACGGCGGCAAGGATGGAGCCCACGGTATGTCGAGCTCCGAGCAAGCTTCCCGGCGCCGTGTTGTTGTTGGGTTGGTTACTGACGGCGCAACAGGCAAGATCTACTCGGTCTCCGGGTCAGTCGCAACCACGCTCCGACCGCACGTTCCGCCAACGATTGCTAATAGTAGCCCCCCAGACCCGTCGTCGTTGCCGAGGACATGGCCGGTGTTGCCATGTACGAGTTGGTACGCTTTGGACACCGCCGTCACCTCGGGAGAGCGCCTGGCTAAAGCTGTGGAACAGGTGAAAGTGGGCCACGACCAGCTCGTCGGTGAAGTCATTCGGATCAATGGCGACCAAGCGACGATTCAGGTATACGAAGAGACAGGTAGGCTACCTACCAGTACCGCCGAACTACCGCCTCTCCAGTGCTGACACCGCCAACACAGCCGGCGTGACCGTTGGCGACCCCGTGCGGCGGACCGGCAAGCCCCTGTCTGTCGAACTCGGGCCCGGTCTCCTCAACAACATCTACGACGGCATCCAACGGCCCCTCGAGAAGATCTCAGAAATGTCCAAGAGCATCTACATCCCCCGCGGCATCGTCGCCCCCGCCCTCGACCGCCAAAAGAAGTGGGACTTCACCCCGACCATGAAGGTCGGCGATCACATTTCCGGTGGTGACGTGTGGGGGACAGTCTACGAAAACTCGTTCATCTCGGTGCACAAGATCCTGTTCCCCCCCAGGGCCCGCGGCACCATCACCAGGATCGCCGACAAGGGCAGCTACACGGTCGTGGACAAGATCCTCGAGGTCGAGTTCGACGGCAAGAAGACCGAGTACGGCATGATGCAGTCCTGGCCCGTGCGAGTCCCGCGCCCGACAACCGAGAAGCAGTCGGCCGACCAGCCCTTCATCGTCGGCCAGCGCGTGCTCGACGCCCTGTTCCCCTCGGTCCAGGGCGGCACCGTCGCCATCCCGGGCGCTTTCGGCTGCGGCAAGACCGTCATTAGCCAGTCCGTCTCCAAGTTCTCCAATAGCGACGTGATTGTCTACGTCGGGTGGTACGTAAATCGAGGGCGTATCCTGGCAGTTTCGCATCTTTGCCAGATAGAAAGGCATAGCTGACAATTTTTAGCGGCGAGCGCGGCAACGAAATGGCCGAAGTCCTGAAAGACTTCCCCGAGCTCACCATCGAAGTCGAGGGCCGCAAGGAGCCCATCATGAAGCGCACCACCCTCATCGCCAACACGTCCAACATGCCCGTCGCTGCGCGCGAGGCCTCCATCTACACCGGCATCACAGTCGCCGAGTACTTCCGCGACCAGGGCATGAACGTGGCCATGATGGCCGACTCGTCCTCCCGCTGGGCCGAGGCCCTGAGAGAGCTGTCGGGCCGTTTGGGCGAGATGCCCGCAGACCAGGGTTTCCCGGCCTACCTCGGTGCCAAGCTCGCCTCCTTCTACGAGCGCGCCGGCAAGGTCCAGACCCTCGGCAGCCCCGCCCGCGAGGGCAGCGTCAGCATCGTCGGCGCCGTGTCCCCGCCGGGCGGCGACTTCTCGGACCCCGTCACGGCCTCCACCCTGAGCATCGTGCAGGTCTTCTGGGGCCTCGACAAGAAGCTCGCCCAGCGCAAGCACTTCCCCTCCATCAACACCTCCCTCAGCTACAGCAAGTACAACATGATCCTCGACAAGTGGTACGAGAAGGAGTACCCGGACTTCCCGCGCCTGCGCGACCGCATCCGCCAGCTGCTGTCGGACAGCGAGGAGCTGGACCAGGTGGTGCAGCTGGTCGGCAAGAGCGCGCTGTCGGACCCGGACAAGATCACCCTCGACATGGCGACGCTCATCAAGGAGGACTTTTTGCAGCAGAACGGCTATTCGGACTACGACCAGTTCTGCCCCATCTGGAAGACCGAGTGGATGATGAAACTCATGATGGGTTTTCATGATGAGGCCCAAAAGGCTATCGGCCAAGGTCTCAGCTGGGCCAAGGTGCGCGAGGCCACCCAGGAGCTGCAGGGCCAGCTGCGGAACCTCAAGTTTGAGGTGCCCAGTGAGGGGCAGGACAAGATTTGCAAGAAGGTATGTTCTCTCTGTCACTCCCCGTGGGAATTATTTGGGAAGTGATGCTGACCGAGTGGAAATGTAGTATGAGGCGATACAGCAGGCTATGCTGGACAAGTTTGCGTCGGTGGTGGATGAGTAGGGGGGCAAGGGAGAAAGTAGTACTGTAGATGGGGTAAGAGCAAGGGGGGTTGGTGGTAGGAGTGGGTGGTCTGGATCTGGATCTGGATGCATGCTGCATGCTGCATAGCGTGTCTGTCTGTTTGTATGTCGGTATGCCTGGTTTGGTGGTGGCAATGAATGAGATTGTTGTTTTCGAGGTACTCGGCTTTTCATTTGTTTTCTGGTGGACGTGTCTGTAACTGTGTGGGCAGGCTGTGCATGTGGGAATGGTATCTTTACGTTTATATAGAGTAGTATCTTGACCTTGATATAGAGCTTCGTGGGTATCATCGCTTGTTCTCTCGCTGGCGAGTACAGGATTTATGTACCTTGTGGTTGGTCTCAAAGTTGATTTATGCCATGAGTCGGCCGTGTCAATACAATCTGTTGTGGTGGGTGAGCGTCATGGCTGTTCGATACTGGTAGTGATTGCGACATCTCTCATTCATTACATTCATCTAGTCATTCGTTATCATTACTGCCCCAGCCCGACCCGACTCCAAGCCAGAATGCAGCCCGGTTTTGTTTCAACATCCACCAGCCACCCTCGTCCGAGAGTGAGATGATATGCAGAGCCCAGCCACTGGCTGTACCCAAACCGTTCATGCTTCTTCATGTCCAACAACACAGGCAATCGTCCGTAATGCAACAATGTGGATATGTATCACACCACATCCGCTTCCACAAGCGTATCAGCCTTCTCTCGGCTAGTGGTTGCGAGCGTGAGGGGAGGAAAGAAAGTTAGGTTCCTCAAACACCCTTCTCCTTCCCCACCTCAGTCACAGCAACTGGTGCAGCCATGTCAGGCGACGCGAGGCTGCGCTCCCACTCCTTCATGAAATCCATCGTCGTCCGCTTGATGTTGCTCGGGGTGAGCTTGTTCAGCGCCTGCGGCAGCAGGTCCTCGAGTTTATTCGGGCTCGATGGCGACGACACGGACGACGGCGAGGGGGAGCGGGCAAGGCGGGTTTTGGAGGGCTTATTCTTGCTGTTTCGCCAGCATTAATACCCGAGATACAGAGGTACGAGGGTGGTGGGTGGCAGAGGGACTTACAGAGGCGTGTTCTTGCCCTCGTCGGCGCGCTTCTCGGGGATGGACGGGATGATGTCGCCGTTGACGGTCGTGCCGCTCCACCGGGGGGACGAGACGCCCGGGCTGTCCCAGTTGGACCAGTCGTTGTCGTCGTACGAGTCGATGGTCAGCGGGGTCCAGGAGAAGCGCTTGGTCGGGCGCGTGCCAGCGTCGGTTTTAGAGCGGCGGAGGGTGGTGGGTCTGGGAGGGCCGGTGGTGTTGTCGTCGTCGTCTTCGTCGTCGTTTTCGGCTTCGGCTTGCTTGGATGCCTTGGGGGTCTCGTCAAAGGCTGACGAGAGGCGCGGCCGAGGGTTGCCGGGCGCGCGGATGGTGTCCTGGTCGCCGGCGCTGTTCGGGGTTCCGGCGACTGCCGGCCTCATGTTGCCGTCCCTGCCTCGCATGTACGTCCCTTGGCCGGTGATCGGCTCGTCACCGACGGTTGCTTGCCGGAGGTCTTCCATGAAGGTCCAGAGTCCCGTCTTAAGGTCTTCTGCGAGCTGCTTCACCCCGGCCGTTTGCGTCGACCGCGCCGCCCATGATGCGCGCTTAGCCTGGAGGGCCAGCGTGGAAGGCGCAAAGCGGTTGTCAGAGTCGAGCTTCGCGCTCTCGGGCTCGTCGTCATTGGCAGAAAACGGACCCGTTGTCTTGGTCGGAGACAGCAGCGACAGAGTCCGCGTGTGGCTTCCGGTAAACACACGCCTCCGGCTCCTCTCCGGAGTCGCCAGTTGGCTTTGCTGGCCGAGCAGGGCCTTTCTTCTGTCGAGCTCGACGCTGCGCCGGATTGCGGTTTCATCCTGCAGATCCGCGGCTGGCCCCAGGCCGGGAACGGGCTCAACGTTTCGTCGTCTCGTCCGCTTCTTGTACGCCTCGTGCGTCGCCCATTGCTTCTTCAACCTCGCAAGATCCGACTCGGCATGGTTGAGCTCCTCCCTCAGTTCCAGGACGCGGCGTTCCTGCGCTGCTATCGCGGTAATGAAGTCGTTCGGATCAACAGGGGACATCACGGACGGAGTGTCGAGCGGTGTGGGGGGGAACGCCGGTGTTGTGGAAGAAGCCGGGGTTGGCCGCAGGGGGTAGGCCGTTGCTGGCACAATCGGCAGAGTCAGGGATAGTCTGTTGGTGCTCCTCGAAGTCGTCGAGGCGGACCGGGCTGAACGAGTCTCGATGAGGTCGTCCATGTGTGAAGAGGGCGAGGCCAGAGCGTCGTCCGGGAAGCGGCGCGGTTTGGTCTCATCGCGGCTCCCCACGCGGCTAGGATGGCGCTTCCCTTCAGGAGTCGAGGCGCCATTCCGCATGTTCTCGTCCATGCTTCGCTGGAGTAGCACCATTTCGTCCATGTCTTCAGTTTTCTTCGGGATACGGCGAGCTATCTCGGCTCGTTTCGTTGGGAGTTTCGGTAGGGTAAAAGAGTGTGAGGGTTTGCGCAGGATTCTTCGTCGGCGGCCAGGCCGGGCGGTGGTGGCAAGGGAGCGTCGGGGGAGGCGGTGTGGCAAGGGGGTAGCGTTGGGGCGGGTCGTTCTTCTGGCGACGACGGCGGCCTTGTGGAGGTCCAGCGGATTGCTGTCGCGGGTGTTGAAAAGAGTGTTGGCGCAAGCCGAGACGAAGGAGGTCCGCAGCAGGCCGACGGAGGTCATGGAGAAAAGAATGGAGCAGCTCAGACCAGGACGGCGGCGGGTGGAAACCTCATCTCGCCCGATTCATGCAGTCCTTGGTTCTGATTGGCGAAGCTGCCCCTGACCGCCAACTACGCTGGGGGCTATCTGGGGGAGGGGGGGGTTGGCTGGATCCGGTCCCCGGTCAGCGTGGGTCCCGTTGTTTCGCCGTTTCGTTTCCTTGCGGATGGGGCTGTTTGTTGACGTTGCGTCCTGGGGTCGGCCTGTCAGGGTCAGGACCAGGCGCCTGGTTCTGTCGAATGCGGCCGGGAAGACGACTGCAACGTAAACAGCGGGAATTCAATGCGGCGATGGTCCAATCGTATGGACAACGGAATCCGCCCACAAGAGAATGCTGATGCGGGCTTGCTGCGGTGGCCTCGGAGGGAATGCGGTCCAAGAGAGCGACAGCGGTCGGGGATTGTGTTGAGGTGTTCAGTTGCAGAGATTCAGGAGTTTGGGCGGGGGATCTTTTAAAAGGGCAGGCTCAGAGCGGGCGCCGACCGTCATTTCGATCCCCTGCAGCGCAGCTCCGCACCTGCATCTAAATGCCACGGAAACCCGCAGGGGCCACCAAAACAGCACCAGGGGGCAGAGGGCAGCCGAAAAGGAGAAAGCACGTGGTGTCTCGGTCTCTGGCAGCCACAGGTTCCTGCACGGAGTCCTCTTTTTGATTAAGAATGTCTGCGGTTATCAAGGGATTCACTGCGATGCCATTTACGAATTCTTGTGTCGACTGGCCCATGCCGTGCTGTTGAAAGCCGTTGCGGTTCGTTCGTCCGAAATCCAATTGGTTTGTGTTTCGTTTCCAGGAGCTCCAGCTGTGTTCTCCACCGTTCGTTCAGGGTCTTCAGATCCAGGTCCTCGAATGGGCCGAATGTAGCACTCGCACGGATGCACTGGATTCCCACGTGACGACGCGTGCACGTCGCGCCTTTCCCAGCGGAGGCCGGCCAGGAATGGAATGGGAGAGCCCCGACCGTGCAAGGAACAAACCGCCTGGGCAAGTGCTGCTGCTGCCTTGGCGAAGAACGAATGCAGCATTCCAGGTCCCCTGTGGTTTTTCATCGCTTTCTGCACCAACCCGGGAACTGTCATCGGTTTGGCAACCTGGCGGCTTTTTCTGCCGCCAGGCATCGACAGCTGACACTCTGGTAACCTGGTTGCGCCACGTCAAGATGCCGTCCAAAACCCTCCGCCAAGCCGAAAAGACGGCTCTCGACGGAGCCAATGAGTCGCAGGACACCCTGCTCGTCGCCCATAACCTGATGAAGCATTTTGGTGTCGGCCTGGTAAGTGGCGTCAACAGCCCCTCACCTTGCCCCGGCTTCCGGGAACGCGGCCGAGCTGACACTGGTCTCGATGCACTGTGCAGAGGAGCAGCTCTCCAGCCGCAGGAGAAGCAATATCCCTGCCCTCTCCCAGGCGAAGTCGGCCCCCGAGCGAGAAGTCCAGCAGGAACCGCAAGTTTAAAACTTATCTGTCCGTCTCTTCGACCTGCTTACCCTTGGCTGCAGACTTGGCTCGCGCTGACCAGCCTGCGAATGTGGAAGAGGTGAGTCTCCTCGCACGGCTTGGGCGAGTCCAATGGCCACACGCAGCCCCTGCACCACCCCTGGATTGCACTGACCAGCCAAATTAGACGCGTACCCCGCGTCTCGAGAACGCCGAGGACAGTCAAGCTTCGTCAATCCCGGAGACCCAGGACGTCGGCGTCTTCGAGGACGAGCGCCCAGCGGATACCCGGCCAGACTGGGGTGTCGCTGGCGACGATGGTGTCGTGGGCGATTTGAACCTCCCGGACACCCTTCCCCTTTCGGCCGAGATTGACAGCACGTCGCGAAGGAAGAAAATGGACTCGACCCAGGCATCCACCCAGTCCAACGCTGGCCGCAGCTATGACCAGTATTGCCGCCCACTGTCACCAGGCCACACATCGCCAACCACCAAACCCGCCGGGAGCAGCTCTCCAGACCGCCGTGATGTGGACGACGATGACACCGGTGTCCGGTTCGACTTCGCCAATCTCGCGGGTACCGCTAACACCGTCTCCCCGGGCCAGGATGATTCCGGCTTCGTGAACTTCGCCAACATTCCCCATTTTCGCCATGCAGCCTCCCAAAAGACCGTCGAGTCTCCGACCCAGCACTTGCCAGAAACTCCGGCTCCGCCTGAGAACCCCTTCCGGCACAGCCGGTCCGAACTTCTGCCAACTTCGCAGCTTTTCCGAGGCACGCAATTCTCGTCGCCAGTCAAACTTGCCAGTCCTACCTCATCGCGGCCCTCGCCGGCTGATTTCCCTGGCAACTCGATTTCTCCGAATCCAGTCATCTCGTCTCCGCTGAAGGCGCGAGGTCTCCGCTCTTCACCCGCCGTGGCCATTACCTCCAGCCCCGAGGTTCTCCCAGGCACCACCTCGTCGAGGTTGAATAACAGGGCTAGCAGCCCTGTTAATACCGCGTCGACCGAGAACCCTGTTGTTCCAGAGTCCTCTCACGATGCGCCTACTCGTAAGAGATCGGGCCCCGAACCCATGGCTACCTACGAACCAATGCGCAAGTCGCAGGAACGGCGCTCCACTTCCGAAGTGCGATCTGATCCTGTTAGTTCTGGAGAGGAGGACTCGCATGACTCGATCGTACGGCGGAGAAAAGCGAGGTCCAAGAAGGAAGCGGCCTTGAGGCAGCTAACTGCCATCAGCTTCCCGCGTCCCCTGAAACCCGACGACGTCGAGGTGCCCTCGACAAGCCAGCGCAGGCACACGAGTCAAGCACAGGCTTACATTGCTCAGTGTCACGGCAAAGACCCGGTAGCTAATAACTCTGAAGGTCCGGATGCTGTGGATTCTCAGGACCGTCGTCCGCAACCCATTCAGCATCACCCTGTTGCAGAAGAGGACTCGACCCAGTCCGATGTGGAAGAGGAGCCCACCCCCACCGCGAACCCCGCGCCAAGTACAGTGCCCGAGCTTCCACGATCATCAACAAAGTCGGCGACCCAACCCGCCGAGATTGCCGGCGAGGCTATGTCTAATGCAGACGCCATACCGGAGACAAGCCCTACCAGCAGAAGACCCGAGCCTCTCCCGGAAGTGGCACCATCCGTCGAGCCCGCTCTGTCGGCGACGAAGTTGACACCGAATTTCCAGTCCTCTCCTCCCGCGTTCAGCACCAGATCTCGAAAAGGCAGGGCTAGGAGGGGGTATCCACGCGCACCGAGTTCATCCTCGACCCTCAGCAACTTGGCATCAACCCCTCAGCTCCCGTCGAGCAATCCACCTGGGACTACGAGCACTGCACCTCCGGGCTCTCCAACCGAGTCTACCATAGTGGCCAGCTCTTCGCCGGCCGTTGCTCAGACAAGACGCCGCGATGTGCGCGGAAAACTGCCAAAGCTCAAAACAGGCTCAACCGAGAGCCTCAGACAGTCGGCAAGGGTGACTCGGCGGGGTTCTAACTCGACCGACGAGCTCGCCCCTTCTTTGTCCGGGACACCTACTTTCGAGCAAAGTCTGCGGGTTTCCCGGCTCTCCATATCCAGGTCGGCATCCAGGTCGGGACGCGGCGCCATGAGACCACCGCCGACTCAGCGGGACCCGAAACTGCTCGAGCATATGGCTTTTGCGATTTCCTTCCAGTCGAGGAAGCCCGGCGAGAGCAACGACCAGTACAGCGCGCGGCTGGACTTCTCAACCACGATCCAGAAGCGGATCAAACAGGCCGGCGGTAGGATTCTAGACAACGGCTTCGACGAACTCTTCGACGTCATGCATTTGGGGAGTCCAGCCAGCAGTCCCACCACGACTCCAGGCGCCGAGGCCGAGATCAACCTCAGCCCCGAGGGCCGCGCAACGGGGTTCACCGCGCTGATCGCCGACGGGCACTCGCGCAAGGTCAAGTACATGCAGGCCCTGGCCCTCGGCCTGCCGTGTGTCGCAGCCCGCTGGGTGACGACCTGTCTCGAGCGGAACGAACTCGTCGACTGGACGCCGTATCTCCTTTGCGCCGGCCAGTCGGCCTTTCTCGGCGACGCTATCCGGTCCAGGAGCCTGGCACCGTACGACCCCTCAACGGCGAAGCTGGCCGACGTCATCGGCCAGCGCGAGAAACTGCTCGAGGGAAGCAGGATCCTCGCTGTGGTGAAGAAGGCGCTGGAGGGGAAGAAGATGGCTTACGTGTTTCTTGCGCGCGTGCTGGGCGCGTCCTTGACGCGGGTGTACAGCGTTGAGGAGGCCAAGGCGGAGATGAAGGCTGCCGAGGATGCGGGGCAGCCGTTTGACTGGGTGTATGTGGATGGCAAGCCGGATGAGGAGGCGCTGTTTGCTACGGGCCCGGTGGGAGCCAAGAAGAGGAAGAGGGCGTCGGCGGCGGGTGGTGCTGCGCAGCCTCCGGTGAAGAGGGTGCGGACGCTGAGCGATGAGCTGGTGATCCAGAGCTTGATTCTGGGGCGGCTTATTGAGGAGGGGGAGATGGGTTGAGTGCGGTCACGGGCTGCTCTTGAGGTTCCCTTTGTTGATCCCGCGCGTGCCGAAATTACAATACGGTATGAGGGTAGGGCATGGAATGCTTGTGAGCATGGAGTTTGGGCTGGGCAGGCGGGTTAAGGCTTAGGGCTACGATATAGACGGAGGGGCATCATCATGTATGAGTAAATGGCGGAAACGAAAAGGGGACTCGGGAAATGTGGCAATAAGGCGTTATTGGGTAGTAGGGCTTCGGCAGTAGTTGTTCCTGGTTGGCAGGATGGAAGTCCTCGGTAGCTCAATTCACTTGCCTATGCGGCAGCACTGTGCGGAATCGATCCGGGTTCAGTGCCATGAATACCTATGTGTTCCCGAACCTAAAACTGTCCTTTTGCCTTTTTGTTAATAAGGGTTGATGAACTCCAAGAGCTGTGTAGCTGGATTAGCCCTTTTCCCTCCTGGGACTCGGCGACAACCCCTGAGAGACGAAAAAATAAGGAGAAGCTGACTATTCCCCCATCATCCCCTCGCCACTCATCTTCGTTACCCTAACCACCCATCCCCACCTCACATCTCCTATCTCTCACCAACCTCTAATCCCATGATCCAACCCCCTACCCCCTGGAGAATGAAGCGAAGCAGGCAGCCCTTTAATCCTATCTAGTACAACTCAAACCCCCTTCCTTCTCCCTCCCTACGGAGCAGAAGAGATCTGCCATGTCGAGTCGAGTCGAGCCGAGTTGAGTGAGTTAGAGGTTCGAGACCAAGCAGAGTTCAAGCACTTCAAACAGAATCAAGATCAAACAAACAAAGGGTGAATGAGATTCATCAATAAACAATCACGAAGAACAGGGCCCGTCGCACCGCGCGATGTGGTCGCTCAGCGGGTTGAGGCACTGCCGGCCGCAGGAACAGAGCAGCTCGATCTTGTTGCCGGGGATGGTGAGTGAGGAGGCGCAGCTGTTGCTGCTGTCACCACCATCACTACCACTGTTGCCGCCGCTGTTGCCGCCGCCCGTGTCGCTTCGGTTGCTTGAGCTACTTGAGCTGCTTGAGCTACTGCTGCCGGTACTGCTGCCGGATTGTGATGGCCAGGGTGTTTGTGGTGCTTGCGGTGCTTCGGCGGATGGGGGTTCTTGGGATGATGATGATGAATGGGGTGCTTGGGGGTGTTGGACTGTCGTTGGGGCTTGTCTTTTCTCGAATGCTCTGCCGTTTTCTTCTTCTGATATTATGTGTAGGTTTGGCAGGTAGTGGTGGGTGCGTTTGGCGTTGTTATTGTCGTTGTTCTTGTTTTGTTGCTGGTGGTCGGCTTGGTGGACACGCAGGGAGAGCTTTGCGGGCTTCTTCTGGTGCTGGTTTTGCTTGTCGTTGTGGTTGTGGGATGTGCCATGAGGCGCCATTACCCGGCCCGACGAGTCTGCCCATGCCTCGAGGGGGTTTGCGTTGGGCGGGAGACAGATGTAGAGCGCCTGGAGGGGGTCTGTCCTGGCTGTGCCGTTGACGCAGTTGTCTTTGTGGGCTGCGCAGTAGGCGTTGACGATGTCGTCTTCCTTGAAGTCTGGGTGGCCATGGTTAGTTGGAATCTATCTACCAAGGGGTAAGGGGTGAGACAGTGAGACAGGGAGAGGAGCATACTCTTGTGGTCGCGGAGGATGTAGCCGCAGTAGGTGAAGCCTGCACCACAAACAGGGGCGTTTGGGTCGGGGCTGCTTGTTGGAGACGAGGCAGGGCTCGAGATGGTGGTGTTGGATGATGCGAAGGAGTTGAGTGATGGCTGGCTGAGTGCGCTTGCGAGAGCACCCCCCGTAGCAACAAGGGGGAAAGCCGCCGCGAAGGGGTGAAATGATATCATATTTGCGATGGTCAGGGGCTAGCGCTGTGATGGTGAGGAACCGAATTGTAGTAAGGGGTAGTCTTTTCTATTCTCAGACGCCCTAACCTCGAGTGCCAGAAAATCGAGAGGAGTTGCAGGCTTTTTGGACAAAAATGTGCTTCTCATAACACAACCTCGCCATCCTGTGGCCCTCGGACGCGAAGCTGGAGACCCAAGGCTTGACATTGTACGCGGGCAGCTAGACATTGTAATCAAACTCGGGTTGGACCGAGAGCCCGTCAGGATGGAGTTGTTGAACCACAAAGTCCCACCATGAAACCGACTGCGACGAGATAACTTCGCTGGGGACATTGCAGTACGAAAGGGACGGGTATGCTTGGGCCACTGTTCTAATGCAGCATGGCCGAGGTTTGGGGCAACTGTTGTAGCACCTGAGCGGCGTGGGATTTGCCTGGTAGAAGTTAAGTAACACGGATTGTATTCGTGGCCCTACACGCCTTCAACGCCGGTCTGTTCGATCTGATGTCCAAGACACGCCCGAACCCGGAAGTCCCGCAACAGTCATCACCACCACGACACGACGATTACAAGTTAAATTAGAAACGTGGAATACAGACAACAACAGGCCTCTACCGGGTGCTCCACGCCAGAAGACCAATAAACAGAGAGCCCAGTGTCCCCTTCCCGGTGATATGTCCCTCCCTCCCCCCTCCCTTGACCGCAGGGAAATGTATCCTCAAATGCAGTTTCCCAGTTCCGCTCCCTGTATTCTTCGCAATTCAAGGCTCCCACAGCAACGTCTTGTCCATTTCTGCTGCTTCTTCTTCTTCAAGTACAAAAGGAAAACATAATGAGAGGCGAGTCTCGACGCATTCCCTAAGCCCGACCTGGGGCTGGCAGTGATGCCGTGGGCCAGTGTATCTGACCGTCCTGGAATGCCAATCCGGCTCAAATCGGTGGTTCCTCGATGATGTGATGACCACCACTTTGGGCGGTTGGGGGTATTTTTTATGGGTTCCCTTGGCAACCCGCACGCACATGATGTGTTTTTTTGTTATTCATCACCAAGCAGGCCTCAACAGGACTGGTAAATGAGCAACGGCTCGCCGACATTGGTGATTTCGGGGATCGTGCATTTCAGGTCGAACGCCTTGGAGAGCACAATTTTGAAGATCTGTTGACGTCAGACATTAGGTATTCAGCATGCAGTAATCGCGATCGGCGTACCTTTTGGACATTGATGCTGTGGCTGGTACTGCTGAAGATCAATGCTGCGCGCATCGCCTTTGCGAAGCGCCGAGCCTGCCACATTGTCAGCCAACCATGAAACCAAGACCGCCTCGGCAGTTCCCTTCCAAGTCATACCTGGTTCGAGATCTCCTCCTGCTCCTCGCGCGACAGGTTCACAAAGTGGTCGTACTTTGTCCCCACCAGAACGGGGATGGCCGTCTTGTTGAACCCGCGCCCCTGGCGATACCACTCCTTGATGCTGTTCAAGGTGCTCTTCCGTGTCAGGTCGAACATGAACAGGATGGCCACAGCATCGTTGCACACCAGCGGTAGCATGTTAACGAACTCGCGCTGGCCGCCCAAATCCCAGATGCTGAAGGTGATCTCGGTGTTCCGGATGCTGATTGTCTTCTCCATGAAGTTGACGCCCAGCGTCTGGATGTAGTCCTCGTCCCAGCTCCCCTCGACATATTTGACCATCAGACTTGTCTTGCCGATCTGAGCGTCACCCACCATGCCGACCTTGATCACGACATGGTTGCGCCCGGGGTTCTGTGACTCGGTCGCTGCCCCATTGCTGCCCGCCCTGGACACCTGGTCCGCTCCGTAGGCCGCGCCCTGCCCCGAGAGGCCCGATGGGGGGCGGGATATCGTGGGCGCTGGGATCGGCGGGGTTGCGTATCGAGCTGTCGGCTCGCTGTCTGTGGTATCGGCCGGGTAGTGCGCACGAGGCGAGTTGTTTACGCTGTGATCGGCAGGCTGTAATTGAACCTGGTGCTGCTCGTGGTACCCGTTCTGGTCGTGGATGTGGTGGTCTGGTACTGCCTGGGGCGGGGCGCTCTCGAGGGCGCCGAGAGTGTCGTCGTGGGGGTCGGTCGGGTCGGTCGGGATAGGCACCGGGACCGGGGCCGGGATCGAGGCAGGGGCAGGGGCCGGATCGGAGGCCACAACAGCAGCCGGAGCTAAGGCCTGCTCCTGCTCCATGGTGTCCACAGTGCTGTGAAACTGGGCTGGAGCGCCCGACGGAAAGTTTGAAGAATCCAGCGTGAAGGTTTGTTGAAGCGCGGTGGTAAATCGGAGAGTCAACAGTCGGTGCGCTGCCTCGGAATGCGCCAGGATCGAGCGCAGAGGTTCGGATGATGTTCGTCTGATGAGGAGGGCGAGGGGAGAAGGGTTAATGGGCGGTGTGGTCTTGAGGCTGGCCGGATGACGCCGTCATGGAACCCAGCGGAGGGGTGATGCCAGCTGAGTGTCGGCTCGTCTCTCAAGCGCAGTGGATGGTCGATCGGGTGCGGAGCCGGGTCGGATCGATGGGCCTCGTCGCTCTCTGACCTCTTGTCTCTGTTTGTCTCGCCCGACAGTTGCTCGCTCGGTCACCCGGCCCAGACAGGACTGCGGGACGCTCGAGTGCACACTGGGGCACCGGTCAGATAGGGTGATGTGCAGTCGGGAAATAAATGCTGGAGTTCGGGCTTCGGTTGAGAGCGGTGTCTTGAACTTGGAACTGCAGAGGCAAGCAGGCAGGGAGGGAACCTAATCGAAGCCACTGCACAGTGGGCAGCCTGAACCCACAGTTACCCACACTGCCAGGTGCTTGGGTGGGCGCCACGGCAGGGGACGAGTCCGGCTCGGACAGCCACAGCTGGGCGGCAGCCGCTGCTAGCGTTTGCAGTTAATTGAGCGCCTGCAGCACGTCACTCGACGCGCCTTGATGCACCGCGCGACGCGACAGATCTGATGATCAACGTTCCAGAAGGAAAGAAAAGAACAAGGCAGCCCCGGAGGTTGATTGGACTTGAGAATTGCAGGAATCAGGAAAATACCAGGGAACATTAAGATCAGGAAAAGCTAGCACACCTGGGGTGGTAAACAAAAGCAGACCTTCCAAACAGAGGAATAAGATTCTCTGGGTACTTGCAGCCGCTCTCGCTGGAACAGCCTATTGCACGCCTTGATTTTCAAGGCTGCTTTATCCGCATCTCATCAAATTTCCGTCCGTTGTCGTGAGCGCGGGGTTGCCTCCAAGTGTGTTGTCATAGGCTGCCTTTCTGAAGGTCCAGAGCCAGAGCCGAGACCTGCATTATGTAAGCTCGGCAGCTCGGCCCCCTGCTCGAGCTCTGACTGGCCGGCGGCGATTGCCGGCTTTTCGATTTGGTGCAGTCGCCGTCCCGTGCTCCAACCGGCGTCATTCGATTTATCTCTCCTGCGTCGTCGCCCGAGTCTGCGTCAAGCGCATTTGCAGCACATCAGTCGCCCAGCAACCAGCCCCCATCCTTCGCAATGGCCTCAATTGCGCGGTGCCTGAGGGTCGCCCGGCCCGCGGCTTTCTCTGCCGTCGTTAGGAACTCGGCTGCCCGCACCATCGGCGCCCGCGCCTTTTCCGTGACCGCTACAAGTGAGGAACTCCAGATGCAAGTCTGATGCGACGCTGCTGACCCCGACCCCGCGCCGCCTCTAGATGCGATAAGGAAATACACCAAGGAGCACGAGTGGATCGACCTCTCCGCGGACAAGAAGACGGGTGTCCTGGGCATCAGCGAGTACGCCGCCAAGCAGCTGGGCGACATCGTCTACGTCGAGCTGCCGGAGGAGGGCAAGGAGGTGCAGGCCGGCGACGCCATCGGCGCCGTCGAGTCGGTCAAGAGCGCTGCCGACATCAACGCCCCCGTTTCCTGCAAGATCACGCAGATCAACCTCGTTCTGGAGGAGAAGCCGGGCACCATCAACCAGGTCGCCGAGGACGACTCGCACGGTGGCGGCTGGATCGCCAAGGTCCAGGTTACCGAGGAGGGCCTGAAGGACTTTGACAAGATGATGGACGTTGCCGCGTACGAGGAGTTCACTGCGGAGGAGGCCGAGCACTAAGCGGTGGATTATAGCGGGCATCTCGGGGGAGAGGGGCCAGGGGCAGCTCTGGAATCATCATTTTTCGGACAGTTCAACCTGATAGAGACAAGGGCCTACAAGGATTTGTACCATAACGGCCGCTGGGGCAACCGGTGTTTGGTTTTACGCATCTGACTTGGAACGGGCGTTCAACAGGGGGCAACAACAGACCGCGACGCAGTCTGGAAAGAGCTCTCAACGGCTGCTCATAGGAGCAAAATACGACTCAGGGAGCTAGCAGGCAGAGAGATAATAGTACATGCAAAAGCCATTGCAGTCTATTGGTCCATATCGTACACATGCACCTCTATGCGTCGCCAACCTTGACTGCTGCCCCTGATTCCCGCCCCTTGTTGATATCGTCCAATATCTGCTGGGCTCCCATGCCGGCCAGCTTTTCCGCCAACACCTTGCCCATAGCCTCCGCTTCCGCCAGGGTTGTAATCTCCTGCGTCCTCTCGCTCTCCACAGCCTGCTTCCCATCCAAGCTGACCACCACCGCCCGCAACCGCAGCTTCTTTACCCCGTCCTCCTCCACCCACGCCGTCTCCACCCCAATCGGCACACTGCACCCTCCCTCCAACGTCCGCATGACGCTCCGCTCCGCAAAGCACGCGATCATGGTCGGCGTATCCTCGACCGCCTTCAACAACTCCTTCACCCGCTCATCCTCCTCCCGCACCTCCAACCCCAGCGCGCCCTGGCCCACGGCATGCAGCAGCCCGCCGCCCTCGGTGCTCGAGTCCAGGTACTGCGCGATCCTGGCCCCAAAATCCAACCGCAACAGCCCCGCCGCGGCAAGGATGATAGCGTCAAACCCCTCCTCATCACACTTCCGCAAACGTGTCTCAATATTCCCCCTGACATCCCGAAACACCAACCCGGGATACCTTCTCCGCAACTGCGCCGCCCTTCGCACGCTGCTCGTGCCCACCACCGCGCCCTCCGGCAGGTCCCTTAGCGTCTTGTACTCCCCCTTCTTCTCGTGCGCCGCATTAAAGATCACCACGTCCCTGGGGTCCTCCCTCGCGGTCACACACCCCAGCACGCACCCGTCGGGGAGAGACGTGGGCATGTCCTTGAGCGAGTGCACGATGAAGTCGATGTCGCGCGCCGCGAGCTTGGCCTCGAGCTCCGACGTCCAGAGGCCCTTGCCGAGCTCCGGGAGCGGGGTCGTCTTGTCGCGGTCGCCCATGGTCGAGATGGCGTCCACCACGAAGGTGAGGTGTGGGTGGGCGCGCTTCAGGGTCGCGATGACGAGCTCCGTCTGGCGCAGGGCCAGGGCCGAGCGGCGGGTGCCGACTTTGATGATGTTGGGGGAGAGGGCGCTCATTTTGGGTGGTGGGTTGTTGGGGGGGGAAGGGGGGGGGGAGTTATGTTGGTAGGGTTGGTTGGGTTGGGTTGGGTTTGGCGTCGAGAGGTGTTGGCTGGAGGGAGAAGGAAGCTGGTGATGGTTCGTCGTTTGAATCCGTGATGAGGATCGGGAGTTGTGTTTTCGTTCAGTTGCGGATCGCGGTCAGGGAAACTTCCGGACCGCTCGGCGGGGCAGAGTTTTAGGATCGGGGACGGAGTGGAAACGCGGGGGCGGGGTAAATTGGCCGCGGGGTCCCCTGCCGAGTACGCCGCCCCTGTAGGGACGACGAGAGAGAAATGACTCCAGGGAACATTCGATTCGGATAGTTGATAGGTAAGGTAAGAGGAAAACAAGTCTCTTTGGAGAAAATAACCCTGCTCGCGGAGCATCACAGACATCTGACAAATTGACCCTCGGCAGGACAGTGGACACTTATAAGGTCTGCCAAGACTTGCTCTCAGCCATTCCACCCTCGGCTCAGGAGTTCAAGACAAATTCCAGCGTCTGTCTTCAGCCCTGATTGAATCCAGTAGAGAAGACTTTGTAAACTCAATTTCCAGTCTGGTACATACATTTCTGAAACCTGAGACTGGGCAGTGTCCCTGTCTCCTATTTCTTGATTACTCCACTGCTTCAACGCCCTATTTCTGCGTTGGATCGACCCGCTGAGAGGCTTGTTTGTCAGTCAGCTTCTGGGCTTGCTAGATGTGTCGTTAGTACTGTGGAAACGGCTGTGGTTGGAGTTTGGCGCTCACACTCTCGGCAGACTCGTCCATCTGGGTGGACGTGCCCTGCGCTGACGCCGCGCTGGACGGGGTTGCGGCACCCTCTGACTCGCTGCTGCTTGCGCTCTCCATACCGGCGTTTTGAGTCTTCTGGATGCCCTCCTCCACCTTCTCCATGGCGGCTGATTTGACACTGGACGCCGTCTGGGATGCTTCACGGACGGCCTCGGATGCTTTGTGGACGGCGGATGCTTTGTGGGCGGGCTCTGCACGCCTCAGATCAACCTCTCCATGCCGGGCTTGTGCAGTGCCGCCACTGTTGCGAAGGTAAAGAAGGCCCGGAACCGTGACGGCCACGGCTGCAATCTGCCTGGGACAGGGAGGTCAGACTGTTAGTTCTGGCTCTGGGCAATTGGCCATGAAACGAAAGCACATTGCTGTCATACGCGGCTATCATAAGCTTACCACGGCGTATCGCTAGATTGCCCAACGCGCTCTTGGAGAGAAGCATAGCCTCTCCGACCGATAGGGCGTGTCAGTTGCGAGAGGACATGGCGGCGGCCAGCTGGCCGAAGACTCGGACGGAGCATCGAGGCTCTGCTTGCAATCATGGCTCGCGGGTGGTTGGACGGAACTTAAGATCGGGTTGAAGACAAGTCTAGCGATCAGCTGTGGGCGAAGGTATCAAAACCAATCGATGTCTGCGGGGAACAGGCAGAACGAGGACCTGCCCATGAAATGCTGAACGCCATCGGGACAGTGACGTATTTCGAGGTCACGGTCTGTACATGCGTAACACAGGCACCACCACACCCAGAAGGGGTCAAAGCTCGTCCTAAATCCTCTTACTCCAACAATGATTTACCTAGTTCATGTTCGTATCTGGTAGCTTTGGTTAGAAGGTAGGCTTGTTACCTACCTGGTAGGTATCAAAGTCCACGGTCTCGGTAGAGGTGCTCCCCTGCGCAAATGAAAATGATGCAACAGAATCGTGGCAGGGGGTTTGAGCTTCAAGTTCCTCACTGATCTCTTGGCGCAAGCTGGAGGGCCCACTTCCATCTCAGCCTTGTTAGCGCCCCCACCCAAGCTTCGGCTCGTGGCTTGCGCTTGACCCCTCCGAAGTTGTGCCCCGCCAACGCCTTCTCCACAACGCACCTGCACCCGGAAGCTGCCTGATCGCTTGCTTGTGGTGGGGAGGTGAACCTGGAACCGACTGGATCAACCGAGATCTCGAAGAGTCAACAACAGCCAAGGCAGTTTCCTTCCCAAACATCCGTTGGGCCAAATCCACGAAACCCAAATCTTCTACTTCCACACCGCGAGCCGTCCGCAGTGAGCTCTGAGCGACTGAAGCTGGTGTTGCTTCTCCCCGCCGGCACCGGTATGTCGACCACCCGTTGATGTAACCCGCATGCGCAATCGCTGACTCCGACGGCTCCACGAGATAGTCATTGCGGCACCGCGTCCCCCAACTACCAGACGATTGTTAGGCCCGAGATTTGTGTCGACTCTGCGTCAGTCACCATGGCGACCACCATCCCGGCGAACCCGACCCCGCAGACGGTCAGCCAGCTGCTGTCCAAGATCACCGATGCCGACCCCGACTTCCGGTTTATGGCCCTCAACGATCTGCTCACCGTGTTCACCATTGCAAAGCTGGACTTTTTGAACCACGACTACAACACGGCAGCCCGCACTGTCGACCATGTTGTTCGCGCCTTGGACGATCAGAACGGCGAAGTCCAGAACCAGGCGATAAAATGGTACGAGCCGACTGCGAAGACTTGCCGGGCCAGCACTGGCGGGAGCTAACATTGTTCTGTAGCCTCGGTCCGTTGGTCAAGAAGGTCACCCCGGTGTTAATCGCACCAATGATGGAGAAACTCTGCAGCTTGAAGCTGAAGAACTCGGTCGACAACTCCATCCCCTCCATGGCGATTCGAGCCGTGGTTGAGGCCCTGCCTCGCCCGGCACCCGGCGTGGCGCCGTCAAAGGAGGTTACCGAGGCATACACCAGTCTCAGCAGGGTGCTCATCCCGCGCTTCCTGGGCCGCGCGAGCTCCGGCGGCAAGGCCGCCCCGGGATTGCTGGACCCCGAGGACCCGAATTCTGATTCCGTCGACGTGCTCATCGAGGTGATCCGGTGCTTCGGTCCCATGCTCCAGTCATTCGAGATCGAGGCTCTCCACAACGCCGTCGTGACAATCCTGGAGAAGGACAAGGGCAATTCGGTCGTCAAGAAGAGGGCGGTTGTCGCCATCTCCATGCTCGCCCACTATCTTCCCGACGATCTCCTCTCCGCCTTTATCAAACATATTGCTGGGGTCTTGAGCCAACCCCCGTTGCAGGACTCGACCCGCCGACTTTACATCACCGTTCTGGGCTCCATGGCCCGGTCCATCCCTTACCGATTCGGTCTTCATCTTACCGAGTTGGCACCTCTTGTGCTTCGCGTCTTGAGCGAAGAAGAGCTCCAGGCACAGCTCGACGAGATCAGTGAGGGCGGAGGGGCGACCTTAGAGTTCAACGAAGTCCGGGAGGCTGCGCTCGTCGCCTTGGAAGCCTTTCTCTCCTCGTGTCCCACGCAAATGCGCCCCTTCACAAACGATGCCATTGGGGCCTGCCTCCGGTATCTGAAATTCGACCCCAACTATGCCCTTGACGAGGACGAGGAAATGGAAGACGAGGAAGAGGACGAAGATGAGTTTGAGGAAGACGATGAGTTCGAGGCTGCCGGAGGCTTTGACGATGACGACGATGCCAGCTGGAAGGTTCGGCGCTGCGCCGCGAAGGGACTGCACACCATCATCTCGACCCGGAGTAGCGGCGACCTTCTCGACAGTGGGCTGCTCTACGGCATCGTGGCGCCGGCTCTCGTCAAGAGGTTCGGCGAGCGCGAGGAAAACGTGCGCCTCGAAGTCTTGTCGGGAATGGCGCTCCTTGTTCGGAAGACGGGCGAGGGCGTGCTGCCTGCCTTTTCCGTCGACGGTGCCCAGAGCGAGTACCTGAACCAGCCGCCTGCTAGTCGGAAGCGGCGGCGCCAGAGCAGCGCGGGCGGCCCCTCTTCGTTTGCTCTCTCCCTCGCCTTGACAGACCTCTCTGGTACTGGCCTCACGTCTCCTACCAAGGAGAAGCTCCCGGCGACTGGCCCGCGTGCCGATCTGGCCAACCTCACGCCAGCAGTTGTCAAATCGTTGACGAAACTGCTCAAGGGAAAGCTTATCCCAACGAAACAGGCCTGCATCAAGCTACTGGATGACATGGTATGCGTGCAGAGGGGCGGTCTTGAGTCCTACTTTGACCAGATCATCGGCCCTGTCATTGAGGCGATCAAGCCGTCGAGCGCGGCGTCTACGTCGGCCTCCATGTCGTCTGCCGGCGGTGGTGCTTCCGCAACCGCAACTACCCTGAGGATTGCGGCACTTCGTCTGACGAGTGACATCTCAAAGAACCACTCTTCTGCGGTGCTGCAACCTCACCTCTCCAAGATCGTCGCGGGCGTGGTCGCCGTCGCCCATGATCGCTTCTACAAGATCTCTGGCGAAGCTATCCAGACGGCCGAGGAGATGATTAAGGCCATCACTCCGCCGCGATCCCGCATGACGGCCCAAAAGTTCAAAGGCGAACTCCAGAAGCTTTACGAGGTAGTCATCGACCGAGCGACGGCCAATGATGCCGACGCTGAAGTCCGGCAAAAGGCGATTCATGCCCTCGGTACACTTTTGGCTCGGACGACGGGCGCTGAGGGATCATCTCTTCTCCCTGATGACAAGCGCAAAGTAGCTCTTGTCTGCCTCCTTGAGAGACTCAAGAACGAGACAACCAGGTTGGCTGCTGTGCGCGCCATCGACACTGCTGCTGCCATGTCGGCGGATGCCGTTCAATTCGAGCCACGGTGGACCCGCGAGGTCATCGTCGAGCTGGCGTCCCAGTTGCGGAAGTCGAATCGCTCGCTGAGAGGGTCGAGTGTCATGGCACTGAAGCACCTCATCCTGTCCCCTGCTACGAAGGGCGCCCTGGATGAGGCCACCGTGCAGAACGTCGTAGATGCGCTCATCCCCGTTATCAACAACAACGACGCTCAGCTGCTTGGTCCCGGGCTTCTTGCTCTTGCCCGTCTGACCCAGGAGATGCCAGGCGTCGTCATGAACAACCAGCTCATTGGCGCCCTGTGCAGGTTGCTCCAGACAACTGTCGTCGGCACAGTCCTCGATTCCCTGCTGGTCCTGGTCACCCAGGCTGGGCAAATGGGGCAGGGCAAGCCCTTGATGGGAGCGTTCCTGAAGGATGTTGGTGTTGGGGGTGATCCCTCTATCGTCGGCAAGGTGATCGGAACACTCCTCGTCGCCAGCGGAGATTCGGCTGGAGTCACTCTGGATAGCTTCGTCCGGGAGATTGGAGGCAACTCGGGAGACCAAGCCAGAAGCAGTCTCGCATTGGCCGTCATTGGCGAAGCCGGATTGCGCCTCGGCAGCAGATTTCCGATCCCGCCGACCCTGTTCTTGGGACAATTCACCAATGAGTACGACAAGGTGTCGCTTGCCGCGGCTGTTGCCCTTGGTCGGGCTGGAGCGGGCAATGTCTCAGTTTACCTGCCCGTCATCCTGCAGTCGATGCAACAGAAGGGTGGTACGCAATACCTGCTTCTGCAGTCGATCAAGGAGATCCTCCAGCAAGTTGCGCTGTCTTCTACCGACATTGGCCAGTTCTCTACGTCTATCTGGGAGCAGATACTTGCGGCCAGCGACACCGAGGACAACAAGGCGGTCTGCGCGGAATGCGTGGGACGCATGGCCATCATTGACCCCAAGACGTACATGCCTAAGCTAGAGGTCAGTTATCTGCCGTTCTGCTCAGATTATCTCGTGTCTTGCTAACGGGCCAGCAGTCCTTGTTCACAAACCAATCAGTGGTTTTGAGGGCCATCGCAGTCCAGGCTCTCCGGTACACTCTCCCCGACGACAACGAGGCGTTTGATGCATTCCTCAAGAATTTCCTTGTCGATATGCTCAAGACCTCGCTCGGTGATGCCGAGATGGAGATCCGCCGCCATGCCATGTCCACGCTGACTTCGGCGGCGCACAACAAGCCTGAGCTGATTCTGGGACACCTCAACCAGCTGATGCCGTTCGTGATGAACGAGACGGTGATCAAGCCGGAGCTCATCCGTGAGGTGCAGATGGGCCCGTTCAAGCATATCATTGACGATGGCTTGGAAGTGCGAAAGGTATGTGGGCGGCGTCCACTTGTCTCATGACGTCCTTCTAACGACTTGGAATCTAGGCCGCGTACGAGACTCTCTACGCCCTCATGGAGACGGCCTTCTCCCGCGTCAGCATCATCGACCTCTACGACCGCATCGTGGCCGGTCTGACCGACGACAACGACATCCGCGCCCTCTGCAACCTGATGGTGTCGAAGCTGGTCTACCTCGACGCCGACGAGACGGTCCGGCGGCTCGACTCGATCGCCGACGGCTTCAGGAAGACTCTTTCTCACAAGCTCAAGGATAACGCCGTCAAGCAGGAGATTGAGAAGCAAGACGAGGCCAACAAGGCGGTCCTGCGCCTCACGCTCCTCCTAGGGGACAAGCTTAACAAGACTGCCCTCAACACGAGCGGGGCCCAGGCTGCTGCCGGCGGCGCGGCTGCCGCCGGGTCGAACCAGGTCTGGACCAGCTACTGGGAGTGGGTCAACAGGGACTTTGCCAACCAGCTCAAGAGCATCCGGGACGAGAGCAAGGCCGTCAACCCCGCCGATGATGCCTCTGCTCCTTAGTTGGACGGAGTCGCTCATTCCCCGGGCGTGGGTTTAGACTTGCCGGCCGTTGCCAGCCGATTCGAGAGCATCTGGGATGAGATTATGGCGGGGCATCCTGCCGACGATGGCTCTGCTCGTTGGGACGGAGGGGCCACTACTCAGTGGCTGAGTTCGGATTCGGATGATACGGCCGTTGCCGGGGTGCACGACACCTCGGGGATGGACGACCACTGGACTTTTGATTGAACCCGTCACGGCGTACCCGTTCCGTTTGTATGCAACGGGGCAATTAGCTTAGCTTAGCTTAACGACGAGATATGAATTGACAGCGTATTGTATGCGTAACGTTAGGCGTCGTCTTGGTGAGCAGTGAACAGTGAGTGATAATTATGATATTATGCATTAACTTGATACATACTCCCGAACCGATGGTCGGGCTAGGAAACCCAAACCTTTTCCATTGCAACTGCTTGAAACAACAACCGCCGCACCCCAATCCTCCCATCACACGCTAAACGACCGCCTCATCGGGGTACTTCCGCGCAAACATGCCCAGCGCCTTCATGGGGAAGGTGAACTTGTAGTTGGGGTACGAGATCATGCAGCTCTTGTTGAAGACGCCCTCGATCGCCTCCTGCAGCCACTCGCCGTTTGGCTGCTGCCGCTGCATGAGCAGCTTGACCCCGCGCTGGATGGCCGCCTTGTCGGGGTACTCGGCCTTCATGAGGCCTATTAGCGCCCAGGCTGTCATGACGACCTGCGAGCCTGAGGGGTGCTCGACGTATTCCCCTGTTTCGCACGCCTTTTTTTTGGGAGGGTTAGTTTTCATTGGGGGTTGTTAAAGGGGGGGGGGGAAGGTGGGGGGAAATACCTTGTAGTGCTCCGACCAACCGCCGTCGTCACGCTGTTTCGAGATGAGGAACTCGCAGCCGCGCTTGGCGTGGGCGCTGTTCGCGTACGTCTCGCCAATGCTGGCCAGGCTCTCGAGGGCGAACATGGTCGCGTAGGTGAAGCAGATGCCCCAGCTGCCGTACCAGCCGCCGTGCGGCCGCTGGTTGGTCTTGATCCAGGACACGGCGCGGTCGATGAAGCGCTCGATCTCCTGGCCGCGGTGCGCCGGCCAGTGCTTGTGGAAGAGCGAGAGCGCCGTCACAACCGCGGTCGTGCACTCTGGGTACTCGTACTCGACCATGATCCGGCCGAATACCTCGGCCGCGTTGAGCATCTCCATCCAGGACCCCGCGCGGGGCGGCTCGTAGGACGAGCAGCTGCCGTTGGGGTTTTGGTAGGTCAGGAGGGTGTCAATGGCGTCGAAGATGCGTTGGTCGTCGATCAGGGTGGGGAAGCCGGGCGTCTTTTGCAGGATGATGACGGATTTCAGGGCTTCCGAGACGCAGTCGCTGACGGCGTAGCCTTGATCCTTGTTGCTGAAGGCCCAGGCGCCCTTGCGCTGCTGCCGGTAGCACTTATCCTGGTCCTTGACGTTCTCGCGGATCTGTTGGTCGTCGAGGAACTCGAGGGCTTTGAGCAGCATGGGCCGCCATCGCGGGTCCTCGGTCAGCCCTGCGTCCATGACGGCCTGGATGGCGAATGCCGTGTCCCAGCATTGCACTCCGTTGGTGCCATTGGCGAGGAGACCTTCGTCCTTGACCCAGAGGAACTCATCCGACCGTTCCTGGTGCCGCCGCACAGCATACGTGTCCGGGCCGTCGCGCGCGTAGAGACAGACAAGGTTCATGGGGCCGGATACGGTGGCCAGGTCCAGGCAGTCCGTGTTGTCGTTCTCCATCTCGATCAGCTTCATGGCCCAGTCTTCGGCCTTGGTGACGAGGGGCTTCACTCTGAAGATGGGTTTCCAGACGTTGGCCAGGATCCAGTTGAGCATGTTTAGCAGCCAGGACTTGGGGTGATAGTTGTCGCGCGGGTGGATGGTGTTGCGGTGCGCTGCCCAGTTGATCTCGGCCCAGTCCTCTACGAAGAGCTCCTTGCGGAGGGAGCGGATGGTGTCGGTCTCTTCGGCCTGCCACCGCCTGGACCAGAGGTAGCTCATGGGCAAGTAGACCTGCCGGATGTGAATCCACCACCTCCAGGGGTGGAAGGGAACCCAGTCGGGCAGAAGCCACAGCTCAGGCGGGACGGGATTGACGATGTCCCAGTGCGCGATTCCCAAAACTGCAAGCCACCACTTCGCCCAGTGCGGAGCATGCGTTGCTCCCCCGAGCTTGTGCAGTGTGGCGCGGGCCTTGACCATCTTGGGGTGGTCGGCATCCACCCCAACCAGCCGCAGCACCGTGTAGTTGAGCGACGTTCCGAACACGGAGGTCTCGCCCTCGATATGCAGGCCCCAGCCGCCATCTTCGGGATGGGCACGGGCAAACAGGTAGTTCTTGATCTCGGTGGCGTAGTACCAGGGGATCGGAGTCTTGGTCACGTACCACGAGATGACGACGCAGGGCAGGAGAAACATGGGGCCGCCATACTCGCATCCCCAGTGGCCGCTGGGCAGCTGGAGCTTCTCAAAGAAGTCGAGGCCGTTTCGGACCGCGTCGAGGGGGTTCTTGGGTTCCGGCAGGTCGGGAAGATCCTAATGGAGACAAACAAATCAATTCAGCGATTGCCGGTACAAAAACAGAGAGCTGCAGAGCTGGATCCGACGCACTCACCAGCGGCAGGCCCAGGAAGTACTTGTCGGCGTACGTCTGCGGCCAATCTTTGGCAGCCTCGTCGTCCTCCAAGTAGCGCCACGTGTGTCTGCCGTGGTCGTCGCGCAATCGCCAGCGCGCGAAGTCGGTTCTCTCGTCGAGCACGGGCCGCTGCTTCTTGGTTGCGTGGTCCAGGTCGCCGGCGTTGCTGAATCGTTTCCGCGTCGCGCCCTTCTCCAGGAGCGGCTCCGTATCGGCCGTCACTGCGCTGGTCTTTCGGCGCACCATTTTGGCTCTCGTCGTTTGATGAAATGTTTCGAGATGGTGTTCAGGTCCAAGGAGGAGGAGGCCTGTGGCGCTTCTCGTGATGAGCCGTGTTGCTTCGTCCCTGCCGCTCTGCATTCGCCAATCGGATCACATGCAGGTCCCTGTTGATTGATCCCTGCAGTCACCAGTGCGACTCCCCACAATCCAATCCGCGCGGTCCGAATCAGGTTCTTTCGTCTTGCCAGCTTCAACTAAACACCCCGAGATGGAAGGAACGATCATGGAGGGGGTGATATAGGCTGGGAAGTTACGGAGCATTGCTGCCTGATGAGCTTGTCTGTGCACAATGCGATCTTTTTTTTTTCTCTCTCTGCATCAGAACGCGAATAACGACCATGGTTGTCAAAAACACCCCCGGCCATCTTCAATTCATGCTTATGACTTGGCCGGATACGGAAGTATGTTTTCGACCTCAGGGGTTCAGCAGCACGACATGAGCTACTCGCAGATTTCCGACTCCCATTCTCGACAACATCCTTCGGTGCTGCTCGCAGTTGGATCGGATGAGACCCAAGTCCCTGGTGGCACTCATACGCCCACGCTCGCCCTGATTGAAGACCTATTGGAGTCGATTGTGGATGCAATCAGCAGCGGCGATGAACTCATCATCCCTTACCGAAGCATTCGATCTTCTCAGAACGGGACAAACGCACTGTCTCCACAGGGAGATGGGCGCCAAGTTGAGGTCGTGAGATTCCCTGGGCGGACAGCTCAGGAGGTGAAGAGGTTTGGTACGGTGGTGAAGGGAGAGTCCCGTGTTGCCTCGAGCTCACATCTCCGTTGTTTGTTATAACAGAAGCCCTCTTCCGCATCATTGAGATGTCCCACGAAGCTCTCCTCTCGGGGAACCTCGTGACGAAAAGGTAACGATCAACATTCTGGTCCGTTTTTTTATTGGCAAAAGGACGCGATGAGTGGCTGACAACATTGTTTAGAAATATTTACTATCAGAACCCTGACTTGTTCAAGTCGCAGAGCGCGGTTGATGATATGGTAGATAACCTCGCGTTTACACTCGGAGTTGGCCGCGAGGATTTGAACATAGTAGGCGCTTGGGTTCTGCTTGAGATATGCGTTTGGAGCGGGTTGCTAATTGCTTTCAGGTTGCCGCAGCCAAAGGCCTCATCTCAGGACCGATTGACTTGATCCTCCGTGATGGTTCCACTCACGGATGTGATATCCCGGGTAACACGGTATGGAATACTCCTCGAGTGTGTGTGTCCACCTGGCTGATTGCAGCAGGGGATGCTGTTGCCGTCGGTCAGTTCGATCCAGAAGATCAACTTTCGCACTATTCGATGGGTTTTGGTCATTGAGAAAGAGGTATGGTGGTTCCGTAGACAGATAGATGTAACGTACCGCTCACGCCTCCAGGCTACCTTCCGAACACTGGCTGCATCACAATACCCCAGGACCTCTCAAGCGGGACATGGCATTCTCCTGACGGTATGTAGCGGCACACCTGCCGAATTTCATTACACCGAAGCAACAGGCTGAGCTAACCCACATCACTGAACAGGCAAAGGGGTTCCCGGATCTGGCTACCAGGCGCTTCCTATCCACCCTCCATACACTTCGGCCAGAACTGGACCTGTTTGCCCTGGTTGACTTTGACCCCCACGGGGTTGCCATCATGCGGACATACAAGTATGGGAGCCAGCGCCTGGATCACGAGGAGAATGCCACAGCGCCGCGGCTCCGATGGCTCGGCATCCACAGCGACGACATCCTATCAAACGCCCCCGCAGGTCACCAAGAAACGTACGACAACAGCCAAAGTCAGTCGAGTCAAGAGGCTGCTAGCCAGGACTCTGTGGCGTATTCTTTCGACGGTGAGTACTCCTCCATGCACTTGAAGCCGGCCTGACCGAGTTTCATGTTTAGGATCACAAAGCGAGAGGCTGGCAAAGAGGGCCAGGATCAGCAAGATGCCAGGCCCGAGCGAATCGATTCTCCCCCTTACCCAGCGCGACAGGAAGAAAGCCGCCGAATTGATGAAGGAAATCTCTGGCGCCGAAGACGTGGATGGCGACGGAACCGAACAGATGCGGGAGTTGCAGAGGATGATGATGCTTAACATCAAAGCGGAGATACAGGCGGTGGACAACTACGGTGACATTGCTGACTGGCTGGATGGGAAGCTGGTCACGTCAGTCAGGCGGGATGTCGGATTGGCGGTGTAGTTGGGGTTGGCAGATGTGTGAGGCCCTTGTCTTTGGGAGCCCAGAGAAAAGTTCCCCGGAGAGCATATGTTTCCAGTGACGCTACGTCCGTGGACAGTAATGAGAAATGAGAAAGAGGACCGGACCAGGACTAGAACCCAGGCCAACTTACAAGTCGGGCACCCACACCTCAGGTCAAAATGCCACAAGCTGACCTCATGATATGTAGTTGCTTGCGCTCACACAAAAAGCATTGATGGTTCCGTCGAACCAAAGTCTTGCGCTGCTGTTCCTGGGTGGCCTGGGAATCATCGATGTACATTTTAAAACAGGACTACCTTAGGTACACGGGTTGCCCGTCGCGTTGATGAGCCCCCATCTCTCAGCGGCCCGCAAAACCACCGGATGCGTCTCGTCCGGGTTTTCGCGGCGATGGCGTGGGAGATAGACGACGTGCCTAAAGAGATCGATGTGCTGGCGTTCCCAAATTCCCACCTCACATCCCTCAGCGTATCCACCCTGCAGCTCGGCCAGGGAGTCGCGCTCCTCGACCTCCGTTATCATCTTCTCGGCCTCGGCGCGCAAAGCAGCTCTCGCGTCCCGGAGCTGCTGTAGACGCGCAACATCCCCGACCCCCTTCAATAGCGGCACCGCACACGACGCCACGCCGTCGTACTGGTCGAGGCCCCAGAGCGAACTCCTGTCACAGACGTGCCGCCATATCCTTTAGCAGCGGTATCCTGGTTTGGTGCCGGGCGGGTTTTGTTGTCGCCCCCGTGTCCAGAGATGAGAGACAAGTCTCGATGTCGAGGCCTTCCATGTTCAATGACAGGCCGTCAAGCGACGCGAAGCAGCCGAAGCGGGTCGTTTTCACTTCTGCACGCTCGAGCGGAGAGGGATGTCATCCGCACGTGTCTCAATCTGGAGAGTGTTGGTGTGAGCTTTGGACACCTGCGCTAGGCCTTATGAACCGGGACGGTCTGGTGGTTTCGAGGTGAGCGAGGAGTTGAGAGGGGCGGGGGAGGCCACAATAGCGGTGATGTTGCGCGTGGAATTGGCGGTGGGATACTGAGAGGATCATGAGGACGATGAGAAATTATCATTGATATATATATATGTTATAATCGGAAAGCAATGATTGGAGAATTACAACCAGAATGCCAATGTCGTCTGATGGCAGAGTTCAGGCTGGTTCGTCTTGAACTATGGCTAAGTAGTTAGGGAGAGGGGGCCTTCATTGGTAGACTCGGATTTGCTGACAATGGGTATTAGCTGAGAGAATATAGGGAAGGAAGGACGTCACCGGGAGATATCTCGAGGGTTAAACAAACTTAGAACGGGGGTCGAGGAAGCGAGGCAAGTCGTCATCGTATTGTAGAAGGCACTGATAGGGGTCGAAAGCAACCAGCAGCAAGCATCAAGAAAGCTCTACGAACCGAGCCAACACATTCCATCCCCGTATCTGATACCTCACCACTACGATGAATATGTACGATTTAATCAGACGTAGGCTGGTCCCATCCACGACCAAGCCTGGCTCGGTAACATATCTATGGTCTCCTCCATCCATCTCTCGGCGACCCGCAAAACCACCGGGTACACGTACGAGGGATCCTCGCGGATATCAGATGAAAGCCAGAGGACGTGTTTAAACACATGGAAGTGCTGAAGATCCCAGATAGCCCTTCCCTCAACATAACCACCCTGCAGCTCAGCGAGGAACTCCCGCTCCTCAATCTCGGCCAGTATCTTTGCAGCCTCGGCGCGCAATTTTTCTCTCTCGTCGCGAAGCTGCCGCAGACGGTCCTTATCACCGACCTTTCTCAGCAGAGCCTCTGCACGCTCGACTTCGTAGTCGTAATTGTCCAGGCTCGACTGTGATCTCGGATGCGAAACGAAGTTCCGCAGCTGAGAGAAGTTTCTGAGGACTGCCTGGAGCTTGGGCGCGAGTGACCAGTACTCGGTCGTCCGCTCAAGCTCGGTGTATGAGGCGCGGATGAAGATGTGCGAGTGTTGCGACAGCCTCTCGTAGAATTTGGGGTGGTGCACCCGCGCGTACTCCCAGAGGGCTTCCCGCCCCAGATCGAAGGCGTACCGCACGAAGTTCATGGCTACCTCGTGGTTCTGGAAACAGCGCACGAGGGCGCGCTCGTGATCGATCCAGTTGCGGTATTGCCCGTCCGATTTGAAGACACTGTCATCCCAAATGCTTGTCCAAGTACCGTGGTCTTCGGGAGGTATCTCAGCTTCCGGCTCCGGTTCTTCTGGCTCCAGGTCTCCCGGCGGCGGTGTCTCGGAACACACAAGGAAGCCGGTTGGCAGGTATGGGTCAACGATGAACCTGCCGCTCAGGTACCGACCCCTGGTGCCGTTGATGGTCACCGGTCCAGACAGCCTCGGCGAAAGGGTTTGGAGCGCCGCTACGAGCCTGGCGTTTTCTCTCTTGAGTTGGCCATTTTCGCGCTTTAGGTCGGAAATCTGGTTGGTGATCGAGTGTGCGAGTTTCATGTTGGTTGGATAGTCGCAAGTAAATTGAAGGAATCGGAAACGCGAGATGCGAGAGTCGTGGTTGTGTTGAAGGTATCGTCAAGTCGGTTGTACGATCCGATGATTCGAGTTTTATTTTCCAGTGGCAATAATCGAGCCGGCATGCCGGTTTTCGTGCCGGTAAGAGCGAGGGAAACGCAACTGGTAAAATCGTAGCTTCGGGGAAAGGTTCATGGGCAGAGGACAAGTTGAGATGGGAGAGAAGTAGGAGCGCATTCATTACGGAGGGGAGGCAACTGCTGCCAGTTGGTTCATGCCGGCGGTTGCATGTAGGTATACGTCAGGGCAGCGCTTTCCCGTTTTCGCTGTTAATTTCCTATCTATTCTAGATGCTTATTTTCGGGCCGGAGGGAGGCTATCCAACAATGTCAGCTCTTTCTTTCCTGGTCGGGGCACCTGGAGCAGTCTCAGGACCCTGAAGTCACCGGAAAGCTACCTACGGAGCCGGGAGCAGTAAACGGGGCAAAGGAGCACGGATTTGACGTACCGGGCGAGGGCAACGTCCACGGGAGCAATCGCATCGGCCTTGGCCCTCTTCTTATTCATGTCGAGGAGGTGCAGAGGAGAGACCTCGTCGTCTTGCTCGAACGGGTTGAGGTCATCATACTGAGTTTTGCCGTCGCCGTCACGGGCGAGCGTCGTGACTTTTGGTGCCCGGTTGATCATCGTGTCGGCTTCATCATCACAACCGAGGACGTTGTGCTCCATGACTTCGAAAGCAATGCCGAACTTGCGGATATCGCGCTCGTCAATCTTGTTGCGGTCCGCGATGTTGTGGTCGACTTTGATGACCGCTCCCTTAGGGAGGGTCGTTGCAATGTTGGGGTAACCCTCGGAGTTAGGTGTGCGCTCCGATCATTGTTTTCATCAGTAAACGGAATGCGATGTCGACGGGAATGTGAAGGACTGTTTGTGGCCATCATCGGCTTGAAGTGTGGCTAGTTGGTTTACTTGCATCCAAAACAGCCACGGTGAAGCGAGGGGACAGGGAACTTGCTGCAAAGTGAGAAATTTACAAGGTTGATTGAGAATGAGACTGCCAGAGTCTGAAGCTCAAGCCGTGTCCGCGGGTAACGGGGTTTGGATAGGGACAAGTTCGCGAAGCTCGAGTCGTCTTGATAGAAAATAGAAGCTAATTTATATACATAGATAGAATCTGATTCAGGCATTGGGTGGGCAAAGGTCATTCTTTAAAATAGTTGTAATCACAGTTCTAGGTTGGCGCTGAGTTACTGTGCTTGTTGTTTTCAGTCCTACATCGACACGCTGCTTCAAGTTGTTCTCAACGATTGCCAGGCTCGCGAGCTCGAAGACACTCTGAGTTGTGTCAGAATGACACTGAGTATCAAACCTGTTTTACAGTTCCTTGGAAATCCTTGCCCTATTACTCCATTAACATCACCTTCCGTTATGCTAGATATCGATTGGTGATGACTCTTGCAAACTGGATGTAATTTCTGAAGGGCAAACCAGGGATGAGGAATAGCAAATACAATCACACACTCTTGGTAAGTTGTCAGAGAAATCACCAAAACGCCCAAAGCACTGCTTGGATTGGTTAATCCAGTTCCAACATCAAACGCTCCAAAGGCAGCGTATTATTGGCTTACCTTCAAGAGTCTACATGTAGCTCCCAGTGGCAATCCCGTTGACCATTCCGAGGCAAGCTTTGTGCAGCACCCGGCACCCGGACCGGCCTCCTCACCGCGAGCCACGTACCGCAGGGACAAACTACCTGCTGCAGTTCATGCACTTGTAGTTGAGATTCTCATGCTTGGTTGTGACTCCTATGCACGTTTTGTTGGCGTCAACAGGGGCGCATGTTTACGATGCTCATCATCCCGCCATTCACCAGCCAGTTGTGGCCGCAACTGTGCTTTCCTTAGGTCTTGATGCACATTCTTACTTGTCCTGTAGTGACCGGGTCAAGGGCCTAGGGTCCGTGATGAGGTGTTAGTACAGGTACCTTTGGAGTGGGAGAGGGTTGGTTGGTACTGTACAATGGGACACCGGACCGGGCGTTGGTGTGACTAGAGTAAAATGTACCTACGCAGGGATGGTGAAGATATTGCAGGTAATCCTGGTTGTGGTAGTTTTCCGTGTGGCTCTAATTAATTGGGAGTAGCTTCTTGCTTGACCGGATACCCAAGTAAGGGCAAAGGGGGGGAGTATATATATACCCTAACGATTCAGAGAGGATAATGCTCCTATATCTTGCCACCTGCCCTGTGTGTGACCGTGCCAGTTGTCCTTGTCATCTCAACTGCAAAGAAACCACCGAGGCACGTTTACTTTAGAGCCATACTAGTACACATCAGCAATCACCCGGTGCGTTGCTTGGCCTCGCTTTGACACTCCAGGCGGCCACGCAGGGACGCTACTGTAGACTTGTAGTAAGTTGTAGCAGAGGCCTCGAAGTCTAATGAGACTGACCGACCAAGAACATTGTATTAGCTAGCCGAGTGAGTCCCACAGTTTTTGATGAGACTCTTCACAAAAATGGCCCTCCCCACGCAACCTCCTCTCGGCTTGAATATTTCGTTGTTCACTTTGGAAGCTGCCGTCGTTGGCCCTGCCTGGGCCATTCAGAGGCTCGGCGTCAGGGGTACAGTGCGCAGACGCTTATGTTAAATCCGCACTGTTTGGGCCACAACAACCGCCAAAAAATTTCCAGTTGGCAGGCGAGGGCCGCGAGGCGTGATGTCAGTTTCGGGCAGTTCTCACTCTCAGTTTCACTCACACCTCAAAATCCCTTCATTTTCACCTTCGGCAACGGAAGCTGCCGACCGACAAAATGGCACCGCAGTTAAGCGAAGACGAAATCGACGACCTCCTGTATGCGGCTCGCACCGGCGACAAGGATGAGCTGACGACGCTCCTCTCGTCGCTGGCCGAGCGGGAAAAGCTGTCGCCCGCCGACATCATCACAAACGCCAGGGACGAGGGCAAGTCGACGTGCCTGCACATGGCGACAGGGAACGGCCATGCTGGTGAGCACCATTTCATTCCATCTCTCCCCCATTCTTGTCTACCCCGATGCCTCCCCAGAACCCCCCCACCACCCTCACACACCAACCCCAACATCTCAACTCACCCCCTTCCACCCCGGTTCCAGTTCTAACCTTCCCCACCCAGAAATCGTCACCCTCCTCCTCACCCACCTCTCCTCCGCCACCCACCCCGACGCCGAGAAGACCAAGCTCGCCTTCCTCGACGCGCCCAACGAGTACGGCAACACGGGCCTGCACTGGGCGGCGCTAGGTGGCCACCTGGCCGTTGTCAAGCTGCTCGTCGAGGCTGGCGCGTCGGTTGCCCTGGCCAACGACAAGAACTACGTGCCGCTGGACCTGGCGAGCTTCGGCGACAAGTTCGACGTGGTCGACTACTTTTTGGAGCAGAGCGGCGGGCTGGAGGGGGAGAATGCCGAGGGTGGAGGGCTGGATGGGGCGGTGGAGGGGATGAGGTTGGTGGCGGGAGATGTGGGTGAGGAGGGGGAGGGGGAGAAGGTGGAGGGGGGAGAAAAGGGGAAGGGGAAGGGGAAGGAGGCGGAGACGGAGGAGAGTTCGGCGGCGTGAGGATGGGTGAGAGTCATGAGTTATGGTAACGAGAGTGGCTTCATGATGTTGGGCAGGATGTGGTGGTTGGTGCACTCAGGCTTGGGTTACGCAAAAGGTGTGATTATCATTGTGCGGGCCGCAGCGCGTACATTCTGACTGGCAAGAGGCTTGCGCCGGGGACCTGGAAGCCTTTTTGCAACTCGGCCTGGACGAGCCGCAAGCCTGCGTCGGCAAATATGCGCCGGAAGGTGCCGTCGTCTCTGGGAGTTTGGTTAGACACACCGCCAGGCCGGAGCGGAGGGGCATGAACGCACCTTGTAACGCTGCTGTCGACGTCATCAAACTCGTCCTGTCCGACGGTGGCGTTGTTCTCCTTGACCACTATCACGCCTCCGTCGGGGTTCAGTGTCGCTTTACACCTCTCCAAGAACTGCACCAGCTGCGTGTCGGTCAAGTGGCCGACACACCACTGTATCCAGATGAGGTCGTACTGAACGCCCTCCTCGCTGGGCTGCCAGTCTTCGAGGCCCATGTTGAAAATGCTCCTTACGCCCAGCTTGGCCTGCAGCGCGGCCGTGAACTTGGCGATGGGCTCGATGACGTCGACCTCCTGGGCGATGCCGTCCAGGAGGAGTCCCTCGGTGACTCTGCCGATGCTGGTAGATGGCGTCAGACTGACTGAACTGGGCGCTGGTTATAACATACATGGCTTCACTTGAGGTTCTCACTCACCCAGCACCCCCCTCCAGCGCGCTCGCGGCAACGCGCTGGCCGGGCTTGGACCCAATGCCGAGCTTGGCCAGAAAGTTGCGCGAGCCCCTGATGTCGACGCGGGTGACGTGGGGAAGCCCCCCGAGCATGCCGTCCACCGTGGCGTCGATGCCCTCCCAGTATTTCCGCCCGTCAGCCCGGCTAATGCGCGAGTCGACGTTTTCTAGTGAAAGCTCGTCATCGGCCATGACTGAGATTGGTGCAGCACTTTTGGGTGCGTCCGGCCCCGTGACTGTGAAGGTGAGGTTTAGGGGGTTGGTTGATGCGGATGAGATGTGGGTGGGACTGGGTTTGGTTTGCATAACGCAGAAGCTGAAACGGATGCAAAACCTTGCCTTTCGTACAACTAGGCTCCCACTAGATTCACGGGTCCGTGTTGATTAGTCAGCCCAACTGATTACGTAAACTTAGAAAAATGCATCTAACGCATCACCAACCCCGCGCGCCCCTGACTCCCTGACTGCCACCACCACCACTACTCTGGCTAACTACAATATATCTGAATACTGCAAAGGGCATACCCTTGAGGTCCTTATATAGCTAACTACGTAGCACTTCGAATACGTGGTTAGTACCTGACGAGGCTAGGCTTAGGCTACTTTAATCACCTTAAATTGACCAGGCTCCTGCTTAGTACTTGATCTTAGGAGTAAGCTTTTAGCCCGGACTAGCTTAATAAGCTAGCGACGCTCAAAGAGTAGCTATAGGTTATCCTCGTGCTTTAAATATTAGTATAAGTGAAAGTAGCTAAGAAGAAGAGAGTCGCTCTAAAGAGTATTAAGTATATATAAGTATAGGAGCCTATAGACCTAAGAAAAGGTCCTTATATAAGTTGATAAAGGGGGGTCTATCTATATAAGTAACTTCTGTTGTTCTTTAACCTTCTTTATAGTCTTATATAATACCTAGCTTTGAATAGCTCTATATAATACTCTTGAAAGCTTGAGAGAAGTCTAAATTTATTACTTTACCTAGTATACTTATAATTTAGCGAGCTAGTTTAGAGAGTAAGATCAATTACCTTCTAAGTATTAAAAAAGTCAAATGTCGATCGTCTTAAGTATAACTTAAGGAATATATAGATCTCTTTAACTTAGGAGGTTACTATACTACTAAAATAAGTTAATTAGTTAATCTAAATATAAACTAGCTTCTCTTTAAATAGAATAAGCTATATAAGCGAGCCGGCTACTTTTTACTATCTTTCAATAACTATCTTCAATTGCAATATAACAATACTAGGAACTAACTACAATTATATCAGAAATAGTTGAATCAGAGGCTTCTGCAGCCACTTGGCAAGTGCGTGTATTATGGCTAGGCTTGCCGCATATACCACAGCACCGAACCTTCGTACAAACCCCCCTTATACTACTACTATCCTGCTGCATTTCTTGGACCACCTCTTCACCTATAGTCTTCTAGTCTAGTAGACCCTATACATCTTGTATAGTAAGTGACCCCCCAAGCTATATATATATCCTTTTGGCTCTCCAGCGCTTGCTTAGTGCCTCGTTAGCCTTGCAGAGCGAAGATACCTCTCCCTGAAGGAGGGCCACCTGGTATATTACAGCTATCATGCCCTTGGTAAGCTGGTCTATAGCAGCTAACATCGAAGTCGGTGTGACAAACCCGGTCAGACCTGACTCTGAAAGGGTTCAGCAGAGGTATCAAGACTGGTTCGGTCTAAGAGGTTTGGTGAAGCCAAAGGGTTCACAACAAGGTGTTCCTCACAATGCGTGCAGAATGCAAGGTTACCACAAACACTGTGATGTATTGCTTACTAGAGAGCTCCCAGAGCCCTCCAGACTTGTGACTATATACTATTTAGACTCCCTACTATCGTGGTGGACGCTGATGGTCGCCACCGTCCATGAGCGTCCATGGTCGCCGATGGACGCCGGCGTCCCTGGGCGTCCATCTGCAGCCTTGTGGTGGCGTCACGTATTGATTGGTTCTGGCTGCGCCGCGCAGGCCCCACCTAGTCACAATATATGGTTGGTTCGTGACAGTCGGGGAGCTATTTTGATAGTTGGCAATACGAGTCTTGATGAACGTTAACTGTAAATCGGCTTCTCGAGGGTTGTATAGTGTCTGGAAGACCTAAGGTTGTATAGTGCTGAGGCGGGAGGTCGGGGGTATTAGCATACAAAGCTTAATATCTAGCTTAGAAAGCACCCTCTCTGGATCGTATGGTATAAGGCCAGCCCCTATAAAGTCGCTCTAGATATTCTTCTCTATTATAGAGGCAAAAAAGGCTTTGTAGAAGCTATAGAGGAACTCGAGCTTACTAATGTAGTTAATATATATCTATATTAAGTCCTTAACCTAGTAACTATATACCTGTTTCAATAGCCTAAAGTAGCTAATATTAAGTAGCTAGTACTTATAGGAGGAGTATATAGGTATATAGAGTATAATTGTAACGGTCTCAGGAGTATATTGCAACTATCTAATGACGACTCTACGAGTATAACTAAGCTTAAAGAAGGAAAGGAAAAGAAGAGAAAATGGCCAACGCGTCGCGTTAGCTTCTGTCTATCTAGACGGAGACTATGGATGAAGAGGGGTAAGCGTGATGGAGTCGTTGGTGATAGCGCCGTTGGCAGGGGGACGGGCGCTTAGGGGTTTGGCCGAGGGTCGCTAAGGCCTCTATAGGGCTTAGCCCATTCGGCCTCGCGTTGGCCTCTATCTATTTAGACGGAGACTATAGGTGAAAAGGGAGAAGCGTGATAGAGTCGTTGGTAATAGCGCCGTTAGCAGGTGTATGAGCGCTTAGGGTTTTAGCCGAGGGTCGCCGAGGCCTCTACGGGGCTTAGCCCGTTATAATATTCCTCTCTTCTCCCGGCGTTACGTTGTCTTCTATAATCTTCCTGTAGGCGGCTTCGTACCTATCTAGGGCTTCTATCTCTAAGAAGGCGCTTAGCGGCTCCTATGTAGGTTGTATATAACTAGTCCACTTTACTAGTACCTTCGTTGTTCCTCTTGTCTTCCTTGAATCGAAGATCTCCTTGACTTGCTACTCCTCCTTGCTATCTAGGTTATCTTCTAGTACTAATCTAAGGGGCTAGGTATCGTCCTATATCTATAATAGTAGTAGATTATCTCTAGCCTTCTTTAAATATATTATATAGAATATATTATAGATACTAGGTAGTATATCTAGATAATAGATATAGGAGCTAATTAGCTCTATAATAGTATACTTAGTATTCTTCTAGTCGAGCTTCTTTAAAGGTCTATTAGTCTTAATATTATTTAGTTATAGCTATACCTTATCCTCTATTTAGAACTATTCTATAACTTATCGGGCCCGGTTAGTATATTCTTCCTAGAGCTCTTAGATAGTAGTTATTATAGCTTATACTATTTCTACTACTTCTTTAAGCTTAGCGATAAAAGCTTCTTCTTAGGCTACTAGAGAGTTTTCTATAGTTCTTAGCTCTTCTTACTATCTAGTTAGACTAAGGAGGTCTATATTATAACTATATATTAGGAAAAAGAGGCTAATCTCTATTGATATTATATTCTAGTTATTAATAGCTAGTATAGCTATAGGTAATAGGCTAGCTTAGTTGTCCTATAAGTATATTATATAGTAATATAGGTAGTGCTCTACTACTTAGTTAGCCTACTCTATTATACTATTAGTTTCGGGATAGTAGGCTATAGATAGCTTCCAAGTGATCTTAAGTAATTTATAGATCCTTTTCTATATATAGCTAACAAACTAGGGGCCTCTATTGGAAATAATCGCTAAAGGAAGGCTATAGTAGTAGATAAAGCTACTAAGGAATCGTTCGGCTATAGCTTCGGCTATTATAGATATTATTACTTCGAAGATTATACTCTTCAATAGCTAGTCGGTAATAACTATAATCGTATTTACTTAATCAGAGCTAGATAGGGGTAGCCTAGTAATAAAATCTATAGAAATCTCGCTCTAAATCCGTTTAGAGATAGGGAGAGGCTTTAGTAGGCTATACTACTTCTCCCTCTATATAGTCGTTCTTCTATATATATTATAGTTCTAGAGGAATTTCTAGATATCCTAGCTAAGGCTAGGCTATATAAATTTCTAGCTAATTAGTAGCTTAGTAAAGTCCCTGCCTAGATATCCTAAAAGGGGGATATCGTATATATCCTAGATAACCTAGGTTCAGAGCAGTTCGAAGAGAGGAATCTAGATTCGTCTTCTCTAATAGAGCTATTTTCCCTTGTCGATCGAATATTCTATAATAGAGATCGGTAACCCCTACTATAGTAGTAGCTACCTCTCTCTATCTCTAACTAACTAGCGGATTAGCTAGTAGCGGTTATTAGCTTCTAATCCCTAGTCCTATAGATCCTTTAAAGGGCTATCGGCGAATAGGTTCTCGGGGAGGTCCGACCTATCTACTAGGTCGTCGTTATCTCTGTCCTAGTCGCTAGCCTTTACGAATCTAGCATTAACTCTTGTCCTTAACTTATAGGTCTAGGGCTCTACCTCTTCGACTTCTATCGTTCTCTCTAGGGTACTGATTTAGGTCCGGTAGACTAGGATATAGCTCCTTTATATCTTTAGTAGCTAGAAGTAATACCCTATAAGACGTTTGTTAAATTCGTTTACCGGTATATCTTAATCCCTTCTCGAGAGTATATCGAGCACTATAGCTTCTTTACCTAGCTAGTAGGTTATTTTAAAGTTATAGCGGGTAAGGACTTCTACCTAGCGAACCTACTATTTACTTAACTACTGTTTCTTATAGAAGTATTTAAGGTTCTTATAGTTAGTCTAGACCTCGAATACTAGTATACTCTAGAGTTTAGTATCCTACTACTTAAGGTAATAGATAACTGCTAGTAGTTCCTTATTATAGATTAGGTAGTTGTACTCGACTAGGTTGTTTTTCCTTGAAAAGAAAGCTACTAGGTATAAGGTCCCTTGGTCGTCGTACTAAGAGAGTACTCCTCTAACTATATATCTCGATAAATCTATCTCGACTACTATCTTCCTATTAAAGTCCTATTATACTAGGATTAGTATACTAATAAAGAAGGCCTTTAGCTATCTAAATACTTCTTTATATTAGTCTAACTAGATAAAGAGGGTATCCTTTTTCATAAGTACTATTAGGGGTATTACTATAGTCGAGAAGTCTAGGACGAACTCTCGATAGTAGTTTATAAACCCTATAAACCCCCTAACTCCTTTAATAGTCTTTAGCTACTTCTACTACTTAACTACCTTAATCTTTTTAAGGTCGATATAGATCTCTTTCCCTACCTCGACAATAAAGCTAAAGTACTTAACGCTTTTTACCTTAAAGTTATACTTATTAATAGCGATCTATAGGCTAGCTTCCTAGAGTCTCTATAAGACTTTTCGAACCTTTTTCCTATAGTCTAAGAGAGAGCTACTAGAATAGATAAAAATATTATCGATATATACTAAATAAAACTTATCGAGGTACTTTTAAAGTATATAGTTAATATACTATTAGAACGTAGCTAGGGTACCTATTAGGCTGAAGGGGGTGACTAGCTATTCGAAAAGGCTATATCTTATTTAGAAGGCTGTCTTCTACTTATCCCCTTCTTTAATTCAGATCTTATAAAAGGCCGAGATTATATCTAGCTTTATAAACTATTTTACCTTCGAGAGAGAGTAGAGTATTTCGTTAATCAAGGGGAAAGGGTACTAGTCCTTTTAGGTAATAGTATTCAACTCTCGGTAGTCGATATAGAAATGTAGCCTGCCTCTAGGCTTCTTTATAAATAGGACTAGGGCCGAGGCTAACGAACTACTTACTCTAATAAAGTTCTTATTAAATAAGTCTATAAGGGTCTTCTATAGAACAATTAGTTCCTTATAGGATATCCTATATAGGGGGCCCTAGGATAAAGGTTTCTCTCGCCTAATTTCGTCTTTCTCAAGTAGAATCTTATAGTCTATACCTAGTCAGATAGATAGTAGTTAGTTAATAGCGTTCTAGTCGAAGAGGGAGAGGAATTCGTAGTAATACTAGAGTAGCTTTAGTTAGAGGTCGGTATACTTCTTTAGCACGAGAGCTTTCTCGATATCTTTTAGGTTTATAGTGAAAACCTATACTAGTATTATTAGGTCATACGTCTATAGTACTTAGGGCTTCTAAGTCCTCTAGGCCCTTTGTACTAAGGTTCTAAATATATTCAATATCTACTAGGAGATTAGGAATATAATACCCTCTCCCTAGCTTCTTTCTTTAACAATTAGACTTGATATTCCAATCGTTAGTTCCCCTCGAGATAGGGAAACTATTACGTCCTTAGTATCTATCTATAGCCTCCTAAGGATAATATTATCCTTCTAGTTAGGGATAATATAGAAGAAGATATAGTTTAGCTTATAGCTATTGATATTAGTATCTATATAAGCTACTTCTCAGATAGTACCCTTGACTATTATATTAACCTAGACGAGGTCGTAGAGGGTAATTAAGATATATAAGAGGTATAGGTAGTTAGCGAGCGAAAGGCTAATTATAGCGAAATATAGGTAACTACTATTAATAAGGGCCTTAGTATAATAAATCCTATTAATATTAAAGTTAATGTAAAAAGGGTTACTATCTATCTAGCTCTTAACTACCTTCTACTCCTACTTTACCTCCGAATACTCCTAGCTATAACTTTAGCTAAGAGCTACTCTTTTAACTCTTCGTCGTCTATTACTATCTAGATAGATAAGTTATCGTCTATATTAATCAAGTCCTTAACCTTAGAGAGCCTAGGGTACAATCTCTTTATATATACCCGGGCTTAGGAGTCTAGATGTCTTAGGGGGAGGAGAGGGTATTCTATAATCTAATAACTATCTCTCCTATACTATAAACACCGCTATTCCTTATAGTATAGAGCTATCTCCTTCTTATTAACCTACTTTACCCGCTTACCTATTAATTCCTTATTCTAGCATTAGACTACTTTATTAATCTTTATAGGCTCCTAGTCTATTATATTAGGTAATAGGGGACAAGGGGGCGAGTTATAGGGAAATAGAGTTTTAGTCTACTCTTATATTTCTTTCTAGCCTAGCTACTAGGGGGTATACTACTAGGAGAATCTATAGAATTCATCGAGGTTAGTACCTAGGTCCTAGAGGGTATATATATATAGGTAGTACTCGGTAGGTATATTGAGCTAGCCCTTAAGCTCCCTCTATATCTCTCTATTAAGAGCTTTCTTAAGGTAACTAATCTTAACCGTAGTTGTCTATCCTACTCTATCTATATTAGCTAACTCCTTCTCGAACTTAGGTAAGAAGGATATAAAGAACTCCTTATCCCTTTAGGTCATCGACCCTAGTCTACTAAAAGCCTTTTAAAAGAGGTTCGAGTCGAGGTAGTAAGAGGATAGATAAGAGAGAAAGCTTAAGGGGTCTATAGCACCTATTTACTTAGAGTAGTTATAGTAGGCTATAGACATTGCTTATAGAATATCTATTAGATATATAAAGATATAGGCGAACTAGTCTCTCTTAGTCCTAATCGCTAGGCTATCGGTCTCTCACTTACCCTCTATCTCTTACTTCTATATCTAGAACTTCTTTTAGTACCTATTAAAACAGGGGGGGTCCGAGAGGGTTATCTTCTTCTTTATCTAACTAGGGGGAGACAGCGGTATAATAGTTACTATAGGGAGTATAGGAGGTATCGGGCTTTGTAGTATAGTTACTAGTATAGCTTATAGGGATATGATAGTCTCCTAAAAGACCTTGATATACACCTATATTACCTCTTGCTCTTAGGCCTAGCGCACCTCTATCTTAGCGAACTACTAGGCCTATTCTAACTGTCCTACTTAGATTGTCCCTAACTATATAGTAAGGAGCTATATTAGTTAGACTAACTAATAGCTGCCCTAGCTACTATCGTTTATATCGTTATTAGCTAATATTATAATGCTCCTCCTTATAGGTTTCCGCTATACTTTACTCGGTAGAGGGCTTCTACTATACCTCGCTCGGTAGAGGACTTCTGCTATACCTCGCTCGGTAGAGGACTTCTACTATACCTTGCTTATTAGAGGGCTTTTGTTATATATTCCGGTTATATCTAGCTACTCGACTCCTTTAGGCATAAGGTTATTGCTCTTACAATATAATAGTTAGAAATATAGGATTTATTACTCTCCTATACTACTAAAGCTTATAGCCCGGGTATTACTCTATTACCTCGTTAACAATATAAGCCTCTTTGTTCTCGACTATCTAGATATAGAGGATAGGAGTCGTTCTACTAGCTTAACTAGTTGATACTAGTATTCGCTCTTTAGTCCTAGGGACTAGTTGTTAGTATACCCTCTTATACGAGTATAGCCCAGATATCGATCTTTACTTAACTAGATAGGATCGCTAGTATATTATAGAACTATTAGTATCTCGC